>CAUYON010029092.1:0-17504 GCA_963573935.1 Arctocebus calabarensis | reverse complement strand
GCCATGACATCACAGCTCACAGCAACCTCCAATTCCTGGGCTCAAGCGAGTTTCCTGCCTCTGCCTCCCAAGTAGCTGGGACTACAGGCGCCCGCCACAACGCCTGGCCATTTTTTGGTTGCAGCCACCATTGTTGTTTGGGGGGTCTGGGCTGGATTCGAACCCGTCAGCTCAGGTGTACGTGGCTGGCGCCTTAGCCCGGTGAGCCACAGGCGCCGAGCCTGCAAAGTCTTCTTAAGTCAAGCAGTTCATCAACTGTTTCATTTCAAAACTACCTTGAAGTAAGAAAAAAACTGTTTAAAGAAACAATGGTATAGGCATATAATTAAATGGAAGCATTAAAGATCATGTGAAAGCTGCCCCTGAGAACCACAGTCATTTCTTAATTCTACGCCTCACATCCCAGTACCCTGTTGGTCCACATACATGGTATCTGTCTGCTTCTGTCTTTATTGCAAATCAATCAAGAATGTCTCAGAAAAAGGAACTTAAGAGAGCATGTTTCCAGCTCAAAGGAAGGGTTATGTATTACGGAAGGAAGAAATGAATACAACACACAATCTAAGGTGACAAAACAACATATTCACAATTGTCTTGCAATAAAAATAATGTTTAGTGAGCACCTTACCACGTGAAAAACACAATTATAAGTTCTAGATAATTTAACAATATATAAGACATGGTTGCCAAGGATTTCAAGAACCATTTGGGTGTACAAATATATAATCTTAAAAAGTAAGAGTGTGCTACAATACGTACTTCTTATGACTAAAGGGGATGATTCATACCGTCCGTGCTACCAGATTCTGCTGATCATTTACATTTGTGAAACAGTCACATAGGTGATGAAGAGCTAACGAAACCTTAACAGGGTTGCCACGTTGAAACGTACTGTCAGAGGAATAAAGTACAGTGTTCTGGAGGACAGTCTAGAAAGGAGTAAAACTTGTGCAGTTTTTTCTGCCCAACTTATTTTATAGTCTCATATTTTGAACACTTCAGCATCCGTTAACATGCATTAAGTGCAGTTGGCTTAGAAAAAAACTGCAGTTTTGATTTTCTTCTGCCAATTTTGGTGAGTTCCTTTTGCGACCTCATCTGTAATATAAGATGGGCAGTCTCGGTAATCATTCGAATACTTTTCAGGCTTTAAATTTTCGGAAATGAGAAATATAAATGGTTATGTGCACTACTAACAGTATGTTTTCATAAAATCTGACCTTTGGTTTATGAAGAAAAGACGATTGCCCTTATTTCTGCTTACACATACACTAAACATATTTAAAAACCTGGAATATTACTTTTATTCTTTGTCTCAGTTTTTCTGGTTCATAATAATGTCAGATTGTGCGGAATTAATAGAGAGGAGAAGAACTGATAAGAATTTGAGACAGTGCCGCAGGGTAGGAATGCTCTCTACCTTAGTTGCCATAAGTTAGTGTGGATGTCAAGTTACTTTGAGGTTCAGCCCCCAAAGGACATCCTTGATTCTGTCAAAAAACAAAAGCTATGCATGCAACGAGCATATCCGAGGGAGACAGAACACTGATGATGGTATAAGAGTCATGGCTGAGTTACGTGCAGAATGATGGCAGCCTTGCATCCTGTATATTTTTGTAATTAGTTACCAGTGTGATTCCGTGTACTACTAACAGGACCGAGCACTCATTAAGGCAGAGAGAAAAATGAAAGCGTCTTGCCACAGGTGCAGCAAGACGCCCTGAACAGAGAAATAAGAAGATGCCTGTACCATACAAGTCACTTAACACATTTTTTCATATGGCTGTTTCTCAGCTAGAGGAGCTGGTGGAACTGAAGTGAGTTCAGTTATTTCAATTTATCTTGCTAAATTAGAAAAAGGAATAAAACTGGGGAGCGACGGAGGAACGATGTCTTTCTTAATTTAACCATAGACGTTTGTGTAAGGAGCTGTATAGAAATGCATGAACAAAAGGGATCCGGAACTTGCCTCCAGGAAGCCAGAAGACTATCCATATATAAAATTTCTGGGGAAAAGATCACACAAGATTCCTTTTAAGTATGTTTTCATCTCATTTCATTTGCTTTCATCAACTTTTCTAACAATAACAGGCTATCCGGTCAAATGGTTGTTAAAAGAGATGACTTGCTCATGTATTTTATGACTAGCAAAGAACACGGGGTACAGGAGAACTGGAATAATAAACCATCACTGTGTATATATCCTAGGAAAAAAATTCTTAGGCATTGTCTGGAAAGAGAAACTAAATATAGAAAGGAATGAGAGGGAAAAGGAAAGAAATGAAAAAAGGAGGGGAAGGAGAGAAAGGGAAGGGAATAGAAGAGAGAGAAAAGGAAGAAATTATGGTCTGCTAAGAATAGACAATGACTGTTGTATCAGATCTAGACACATGACCACATGATTTCAACATTTTGAGCAAGAGCCTGTCAGTCTTAAAATTATATCTTCCTGGAAGAAATCTTAGAAGAATTGCAAGAGCTAATGTCCAACTATGATCTACCAAAGATCTTTTCCTATACTCTTACATATACTCTTATTAGCATTCAGGGGCTCCTAGGAAATACAGATTTTTCTTATTGATAAACCTATTCATTTTCTAAAGATTGAAAGATAGAGTAAAGGATCATTCATTTTTCCCCCCATCTTTTGTAAATCCAACTCCTATGTATACTCAAACTGTAAGTCATACCCTAATTATGGGTCACATGGTGTAGCTAAGTGTCTCTAGATTCAGATCAATCCTTATGTTTGATTCTAGGTCGATAAGTTTCAAGAAAAAAGAGATACAGTCTCATTTATTTTTAATTTTCTTACCAGAATTTTATTGGACATTTGTTATTATATTTTCCTAAAGTAGAATAAGCATTGCTTCACGGAGTGCTCTGGTCTCTAGTAACAGCAAAACTAGTTTTGTTGGTTTATTATTTCTCAAAAGGCAGAAGATTATTTATGACAAAATTATTACTTGGTACTACTCAAATCATATGTAGAGAGAGATCATGGTAAACTCAGGTGAACTTGTGCCCTCACTATAACATATAAATAGGTTTTAATATGACTATTGATTTCTTTTACAAGTAGAGTTATATCAATTCCTCAACCTATAATCTATTGTTTAGGAGTTGGAAGAGATTTTCCAAGTAACTTCCGAATTGTTTCCACATCCTTGAAATAACAAGAGTGTGAACTCCTACACTGAACATCACCATTACAGTTACTCTCACACTGAGAAATAATCATTTCTCTCTTTTACCAAATGCACTACCTGCTTTCTCACAACTTCTTCTGAATAATTAATTTTTTTCAATCCATGCTATGCTTGGACCAGAGTATCAAGGAAGGGTGGACTTTACCTAAACAATTTATTTCCTTTGGTCACAAGTCTATGACCATATTTCTATCTTGATATTGACTCCTAGAAAACTCAAACCCAAACTTGTGAACTTCTAGTAAACCCTTTAGAGCCTTACAGATTTGCCCTCTTGTCTCCAAATTAATCTTAGGTAGTTTCCATCATTTTCCCATACTATTATTTTTATTCTGCTTTCAATTCAGTTTTTAGTTTTTCATCTATTGGTATGCTCCTAATTTTCTTCTGGATAAGGGACTAATATAGAATGCATTCAGCTCCAGTTTACAAAGCTATCTATTATATTCTCTTACCCTATATTTTTCTCTTATATGAAATATATCCCTTAGATATATTTCAGTGTCCGGTGTTCAGAAATCAGTGTCTAGAAAATACTGGTGTAGAATTGTGGATCCTGTGCTTTATCAGGAACTCAGAGTCTTTTTACTTGGTGTGTGGCTTCTGTCTTCAGCATGCAGGATGGCTGCTACTCTACTACAAGGTAAGAACAAAGGGAAAAGGGGAAAAACAAAAGGCACATATTGGCCAACTCTTTTTTTTTTTTTTTCTGTCATTGGTTTATCCACAATGCTATTTTTTTTTTTTTTGAGACAGAGTCTCCCTTTGTTACCCTCGGTACAGTGCCATGGTGTCATAGCTTACAGCAACCTCCAACTCTTGGACTCAAATGATTGTCTTGCCTAAGCCTCCCAGTACCTAAGACTACAGGTACCTGCCACAATGCCTATTTTTAGAGATGAGGTCTCACTCTGGCTCAGGCTGGTCTTGAACCTGTAAGCTAAGCCAGTTCATGTGCCTCAGCCTCCCAGAGTGCTAGATTGCAGGCATGAGGCACTGTTGCCCAGCCTTGTTTTCATCTTATTTGCAGAATTTCCTTGCATGGTGGCCTAGAATTGCAAGGCATTCTGGGAATGTATTTTTTTCAGGACAACTTGTGACTGTGAAGGTATTTAATATTTGGTTAGTTTTAGAAAATGGGGAGAATGGATGTTGAGAGGGCAACTAGCACTGTCTGCTCTCATAGGTATAATAAAACAAAAACTTAACATTTAAGTATATACACAGGCACATCCCCTCATGTATTTAATTGCTGAGTTCTTTGTATCATTGTGATCTTCATAAAATTTCAACTTCTAAAACAGTGATTTCTAAATTTAATTTATCTAATATCTTTGCTAAAATTATTTTTGATTTTTTAATTTTCAATTTTTATGGATGCATAATAGCTGTACATATTGTGGGGGTACATGTGGCATTTTGGTACACACATGCAATGTGTAATGATCAAAACAGAGTAACTGAGATGACCTTAAACATTTCTCATTTCTTTATGTCAGCAATATTCCAATTACATTCTTCTAGGTATTTCAAAACACACAATAAATTATTTTTAACTATAGCTGCCCTAGTTTTCTACCAAACACTAGATCTTAATCCTTTGATCTAACTCTATTTTTGTACCCATTAACTGCTCCTTATTTATCCATTCTCCACATGATTCTGCCCAACCCCTGGTGACCATTATTCTATCCTCCATCTTCATGAGATCAGTGTTCTTCCACATACATAAGAACATGGAACTTTTGTCTTGCTATGACTGAATTTATTTAACTTAACATGAAGTCCTCCAGTTCCATCTATGTTGTTGCAAATGACAGGATTCCATTCACTTTTATGAATGAATAACATTCCCCATTGAAGATTCCCCCACATTTTTTCATCCATTCATCTGTTGATTCTGTATCATAAATATCAAGAATTGTGCTGTAATAAACATAGGCTATCCAGTCTTCCTCGTACCATTTATTGCAGAGATTGTCCATTGCTCAATGTATGTTCTTGGTGCTTCTGTCAGAAATAAATTGAATTTCTGGGTAGTTCATCTAATACTCTGAGGGATGTCACAGAAAAAAAAAAGTTTCAAATGCTTATAGTCTACTGTAACCCTCAGATGATTTCAAATGATGGCCCTGAACATGATATGAATATTGTGTTTCTGGAAAAATTATGAGAGTCTGAACTGCAAAAAGTTGTCAGTTCTTCCATCTACCTTCTCCGCTCTTCACGGATACACTTTCTCTTCTCTGAGTGAATTCAGTGATGTGAACGTATCATTCCTACGCATATGTCAGCCAGTGTCACTTTGCATAACTATGTGGGAGATGTGGAAGCTCGTAAAGCACTGATGAGGAAGGTGTCTTGGAGGTTCTAGCATATGGTACACACTAAAGTGTGTTAGTCCAACACAATTTTTAAAAATAAATCTATTTTTTTCCTTCTATTGTGTTCCATCAAATGTTTGTTTTGATATTTTTGTATTATAATCATTTTTGTAGCTTTATCAAATTCATTTCCTAATGATACAAGAAAGAGTAAGATAGAGACAGAGAGAAAGTGAAAAAAAAGAGAGCGGGTCACAGAGCACAAAAGCTTTGACCTCCTCAATGCCACTAAGAGAAGAGCTCATCACAAGTGTTAGTCTGTCCTCCTTTAAAGATTTCCTTAGAATCAAGGAATAATGAGTTTCATGTTGGCATCCACAGTTTTACTGAATTTCCCAATAGGCCTGGACAGCCAGATTCCCCAAGCATAAACGTAAATGTTATGCTTTACGTACCTAAAACATGGCTGACTCTGACTGCTACCTAAAGTATGAAGATGTTGGAAATACATGTATACACAGTAAAGTAAAAATCAGAAATAATTTACATGATCATTCTGTATCATATGTAGTTCATAAAATAAATAATATATCTTTCTAGATTTTATGACCTAATTCATTTCTATTGGTAACATTCTCTAGATGTACTTCACTCTCTGTTTTAGGAAGAGTCCGCTATTTCAAATTGTGTGCCACCTCCTTAATTTTATGAAAAGCATACAGTTACTAGAAATGGGAACTGTAATCTGAACATTAAAACATTCCTTTAGAAGATGATACATCAAAAAATATTTCAAAAGTAACCTTGAATCAACAATTGCAAAATTTACAAAATACAGGTACTGGAATATTTTATCAAGAGATATGATTGGTAATTACCTTTAAGAGGACAAATGCATACATTATTGATTAGTATAGTCTCTCCTTGACCTCAAAGTATTTCTTTGAATGTAAAGTTGAGAACAGTTAACCTGAATACCACAAATATTTTTTCTCATGTTTGAATCACTACATTCAATTTTAGTTCTTTAAAAATGTGATGGTGTGCTAAAAAAGTCTTTTATTTACCTACCTCTTTTAATTCACTGTTTTAACTTCCATAATCACTTTGTTTCTACACTCAAGTGAGTATGCTGTTATAATTGTCATATGAGCAATAACATTCAATTAACACTCACGCAGTGAGTTAAAATTATACTTCACTCACACCTAACTTCTCCCTTCTGCTCTCTTGCTAAGTGATCTCTAATGTATCAGCTAACAACTTCTTATTTACACTTTCTAATATTCCTAAAGTGAAACAAAATTCATATCAATGAATAAGTATGTGGAATGTTTTGGTGGGAATCATGGAACATAAGGCAAATTAATCTACCAGCTAACAAGTGTTTATTGAGCATCTCTATCAGGGTGAAATTATGTAAGGGAGGCCAGTGGAAGAAGATAGAAACGTACAGGAAGCGCTTCTGTCCTCAAGGAACACAACTGATAAGACAGACATCGTGAACACATTTGGAAACACTCGGGGGAAAGTATGGAAAGTTGATTTAGAAACCAATGTGTATGTGTTTTATGTGTGAAATTTTATCATTTACATTTTACTTTTAGGTTGATTACCCACTTCAAGTTAATTTTTACTTTCTGTAAAATCCATGTGTTATGTTTTGATTTTTGCATTTAGAAGCCAAATTATTTTAGTGCCCTTTGTGTAAAAGGCTATCTTTTTTATTTGTATTGTCTTTGCAACTCTGTCAAAAGTCACTTGACCAGAGGAGTGTGGATTTTTCTAGACTTTATGTTCCACCATTCCTTTCACCAACAACATAACATCTTATCACCATAGCTTTATGGTGTATCTTAGAAGCAAGTAGTGAGTGGACAACTTTGTTCTTATTTTTCACAAGAACTTAGTTATTCTTGCTCATTTGAATTATTATTTAAATTTTAAAGTCAATTTGCTGATGTATCAAGAGAAATGCCTGCTGGGATTTTGACTGGGATTGCCTTTGATCCATAGATCAATATGAGAAAAATTGACATTTTAACAATATTAATTCTTACAGGCCATAAACATAGTTTATTGTTTCATTAAAACAGTCAAAATCCCTCCTCTTTATTTTTATCAGTGTTTTGTAGTTTTAATACTATTTGATTTGGGGGTGGTATTGTAAGTACAACTGTTAAAATTTTGACCCACAATCCCATTACTAGGGATCTACCCAGAAGGGAAAAATAAAATCATTTTACGATGAGGATTTTGTTTTTAAGAAAAGCAACAACAAAAAGACAGCAGAAAGAAAGAAAATGTCATGTTCTCTCTTTCTTTCTTTAAAAAACAGACAAAAAATATTGAAATAAACCATAAGGATATTTCCACTAGAATGCCTATTGCAGATCAATTCACAGTTGCCAAGGTGTAGAAGCAACTCAAGTTCCTACTAACCCATGAATGGATTAATAGACTGTGATATATGTGTACCATGGAGTACTATTCAGTTATAAAAAGATGGAGACTTTACATCTTTTGTATTCACCTGGATGCAGTTGAAGTACATTCTTCTCAGTAAAGTGTCATAAAAATGGGAAAGCAAGTATCCAGTGTCCAGAATACTAATATGAAACTGAAAGATAAACAACTATATACCCATAGGAGAGAAAAATACAATTATATTCAAGTGGGTGAAGGGAGGAAAAGGGAAAAGGGAGAAGGGCTAAGGAATGGTAAGTTCTCACCTAATGTGCATAATGTCAGGGTACACAGCACACTGGATGAAGCGTTCAACTACAACTTGAACTTTACCTTTGAAATGCCAACAATGCGACCCAATCATTGTACCATCGCTATTAGTTTGAAACTTAAAATAAAAAAAGAAAAGAACAGAATAAAATGCTAGAAACACTTCTTAAAAACAAAAGTAATTAACTTGGGTCAGTGTTCCTATCACAATGAGCTAATTAGTTGAAATATAATTCTTTCAATGGAAATAAAGAAAAGACTCTTTCCTTTCTTTACATTTTAATTAAAAACGTTTTATTTCTATTTTTGAAAAAATTTGATTCACAATATTTCATTATTAATGTCTATAAACACAATTGACTTTTGAATATTTGCCTCTTCTCTTAAGATCTTGTTAAATTTATTTTTGGTTCTGGAAATTTTTACACAGTGTTTTATCTAACTACAGATAGATTTCTTTTTCCCCTTTCTATTTGAATGCTGTTTAAAAATTTTTTTTTCTTATCTTATTGCTCTGCTACATAATTTTATATAGGAGTATTGAGAGGAAATCTTTGTCTTATTCCTAATCTGAGTTGAAAAACATTCAGTCACTTATCATCACATTTGATATTAATTGTAGAGTTTATATAGATTAAGTTTGTCAGGTTAAATAAATTTTCCTTCTAGTCCAAGTGGTTTTTTGTTTTGTTTTAATTTGTTACTAAGGTGAATTACATTGATTGGTCTTTGTATTGTGAACCAGTCTATGTTCCTGGTATAAACCACACTTGATCATAACATGTTATCCTTTTTTATTAAAGGTTTGATTTACTAATATTTTTTATGGATTTTGTTTGCTATGTCTATGTGTATATGGAATTATGGTTTGTGATTTCTATTGATAATTGTAAGATTTGTAATTTCTATAATGTAATGTTTTTGCCTCATTTTGGTATTAGGGTAATGCTAGCTTCCTCATATGCATTGGATGTACTGTTTATCTTGTTTCATTTTCTGGAAAGTATGTGAACAACTGGCATTATTTCTTCCTGAAATATTTGTTAGAGTTCACTACTGATTTTCCTTTGTAAGTTACCCAAACCTTTCATAGTAGTTCGTCTCTGGTATTAACTTTGGCCAATCCAATGTCATGGTGGGTGCTTGTGGGCAATGAATCTCCCAGGCGTCCATTGTGCTTCTCATACTTGGATGTCCAGATTTCTAGCAAGACCTGTGAAATTTTCCTCAAGTATTCACCCAACCCTTGTGTATTTTCTTCTTCACTCTCACATGTGTCAATGATTCTCATGTTAGGTCTCCTTGCATGATCTCACTTTCCTTATAGGCTTTGTTCCTTCCTCTTTTTTTCTCACTTCTCTCTCTTTGACTGACTTGTTTAATTCAAAGTTGTTGTCTTCTAACTCTGAGATTCCTTCTTCTGTCTGATCTAGTCTCTTCTAGGACTTTCCACTGTACTTTGTATTCCTTTGAATGATCTTTTTCATTTCCAGGAGCTCTGCTTGTTTTTTTTTATTTAATAATTTGATTTCTTTATTATTTCCTACATGGTATTTGCGGTTTCTTTGGGTTAGGTTTTTTATTTTCTCTTATATTTCATGATGCTTCCTTAAAATACATAGTTGAAATTCTTTATAATTCCTTTTGGTAGTTTCATTTTGGTCGGTTTCCATTGGTACAGATTTATTATTTTCTTTTGGGGTGTACTTTTGTCTGATTTTTCATATATCCAGAGGTCTTTTGTTGATTTGTTGATTTGTTCTCATCTGCAGCAGCTTATGCTTCTTATTTTGGATTTTCTTTTGTTTAGATAATGGCATACCCACTTTAATCTCTGAGACAGTTGGTGGTGCTTGTGACTGAGACTTATGCATATCCTGGATCACTGAGTCAGTAAGTGCTATAAAGGGTGAGCAAATTGGCCTCCCTGTCAGTAGATGATGCCCAAGGAACAATCCGTAATACTGACTTTGGTTCCTATAACTGGCTCTACTCATGCAGAGAAGCACTTGATCCCCCTGCTGGTGGGTGGGCCCCTGGAACTTCAGGTAAGCCCTAATTCTCTGCCAGGACAGAGGTAGGTGATGGAAGTACAGCAGGCTGGGGCTGGGTTGGGTGAGCTGCCCTCAGTCTCCCCCAAAGTTACAAGGTGTCTGTTTTGGCAGGGGCCAAAGATCTACTCCCAAGTTTCCAGACAGAGCCATCACGGAGGGGCCACAGTAATTGACCAGCCTCACCCAATTACAACTCTTCACTCTTTGCCCCAGAACCATGCACCTGAGGCTTAGGGGTCAAAGATCTGAACTGCAGCTGGTCCTTGGGTCTGAAGATCAATCTTTGACTTAGCTTAGGAGGAGCATACAGGCAACATTTTCCAAGCAGGTTTTATGTCCTTCCTTGCAACTGTCCTGCCTTTCTGGAGTCACGGACAAGCAACACCAGGGAGGCCTGGCAACCTTAACAAAATTGATGGTTAAGGTTTCCTCCAGACTTTTAAGTGTGTCACATTCATTGAATCTTTCCTGGATTCAGATAAGGGTAGGCCTCAGAGAACACCTGTCTGCAATACTGAAGATTCTCTATAGATGTAAATCTATTCCACTCCTGGCCCCCAGAGACAGCTTTTCAGGGTTACTTCTGTTTGCTGTCTCTCTAAACAACCATCTCAAAATATGTCAGATAAGTATATTTTGAGGTAAAATATTTGATTTCTTCACTTTTAACTTGACCCCTTATGGAAATGTTGCTTCATTTTATTTTAATTTACATTTATTTACATTTCTTCTAGGAAAAATGATAGTAAGCATGTTTTAAGTACTTACTGAATGTTTTGGGTCTTCTTTGTTAAACTCTTTTAAAAGTTTTGCCTCAATATATTACTCGTCTTTTATTGCATTCTTTATTTATACAATTACAGATGCTCTTTATAAATTGTGGATGACAGTTCTCTGTTTGAAAGCTATCACAAATATTTCTCTCATTCTTTGGCTTGTGTTTTCATTTTATTAAAAAGTGTTTGTCAGATGGTTCGTGTTTATAATCTTAGAACTCTCCAAGACAGAGGCAGGTGGATTGCCTGAGCTCAGGAGTTCATGACCAGCCTGAGCAAGAGTGAAACCCTGAGATGCCATCTCTACTAAAATTAAAAAATTAGCCAGGTGTTGTGTCAGGCACCTGTAGTCCCAGTTCCTTGGGAATCTGAGGCAAGAAGAGCATTTGAACCCAAGAATTTGAAGTTACTGTGAGCTATGATGATGCCATATCACTATACCCAGAGTGAAAGACTGAAACTCTGTCTCAAAAAAATAAATAAATGAAAAATAAAAGTTAGGTGTTCTTTTTTTTTTTATACTGTTTACATAATCTTGTTTTCTTTTATGATTTCTGCTTTTTATGTTTTCTATAAGAAATCAATATTTACCTTAATGTGAGAAAGATTATAATCTATAATTATCTTTAGAGATTTTATAGTTTTAGCTTATATGTTTTGACCTAATTTTTGTGTGTGTTGTGAAGAAATGACTGAGGCTCATTTTAATACAAATGACTATTGTTCATCATATGTTTTTTGAAAAGAATAAAAATGTTCCCCTAATTAAATTGCTGTAGCACCTGCCTAATATGAATTATCTGCTGCAGCCTTGTTCTCTTCCAGCCCTAAGTAGGGTATAGTGTGGGAGAAGTTCATTTTTGCTTATTTTCAGTTACGGAATCAAATAGTCTTTGAAACAACTTTAGCTTTTTCCCCTCTCCTTCATCTAGAAAGAATTTCCCTTTTTGGCCTTATGGGAGAAATGGAGGACAGTATGCTTGTACTTTCTGATGGTGCCTGTGTCTGATCTCAGGTCTGCTAACGACTTGGAGGATTTGATTTACTGGCTAGGTGTTATGTCTTTACAGGACAATAACTGTACAATACCAGGACCTGTTTTTAAATGTTTTGTATCTCTGCTACAGAGGGTACATGTTTGTCCAAGACCCTGTGGCTCTATGATTTGATTATGTAGCTTGCCCTAAACCCACATAATATCTTTCCTCACTGCAGATTACTCCAGTGCTACGTTACTCAACTAGGAATAATTTTGTTCCCCAGGAGACAGCTGGCCTTGAATGGAGCTATGTCTTCTTATTGACATTGTTGTTGTTGGGGAATTAAATCTATTTTATTTTGTTTTATTTTATTTTACCATCTGTACCAGTTTAAGTATATAGTTCATTGATAATAAACATATTTATATGCCATGTACCTCCTTCATCTCCCCTCCCTACTTTCCTTTCCAGCCTCTAGAAACTACCAATCTTGTCTATGTCTTTATGAAATCCACTTTTTTAGCTCTCACATATGAGTGAGAACACAAAATATTTGCCCTTCTGTTCCTGGATTATTTCATTCAATGTAATGACTTCTAGTTCCACCCCTATTGCTGCAAATGACAGAATTTCATTCTTTTTATGGTTAAATAATAGTGCTTTGGTGTACCTCATGGTTTATTCCATTC
The DNA here is from genome assembly GCA_963573935.1 of Arctocebus calabarensis. Classification (NCBI taxonomy): domain Eukaryota; kingdom Metazoa; phylum Chordata; class Mammalia; order Primates; family Lorisidae; genus Arctocebus; species Arctocebus calabarensis. The sequence goes on along the minus strand of CAUYON010029092.1, from coordinate 4,736 downwards.
AACTGTTGATGAACACTTTGGCTACTGTGAATGGTGCTGAAATAAACATGAGAATGCTGATGTCTCTTTACTATATCAACTGAAGAATGACAAGTTTATAAATTTGGAGAGGAGAGCTTTATTTCCCATAAAGGACTGCAGATTGTAGGGTGGCCATCTTGCACACAGGAACAAAGAGCCTTGGGCTGGAAAGCAAATACTTCCAGGGTATTGTAAAGGGAACAGGATATTATGCTGAGCCAGGTTGACCTAATATATATATTTAATAAGCTGTGCGGTGGGGGGAGTCATGAACATTGATGGAAGGAGAAACCTGTACATGCACAATTGGCCTTCATGGTTCTTCATAGGTTGCACATACAAGAAATGGCAGTGTTAGCATGATCCAAGGGTGGCATTTTGGCTCTCTGACATGAAAAGGCAAAGCAGAGGATATGACATCTCTCACCATGTATCTTGTGTAGACTGGCCTGAACCACACTGTGGTCTGTGGTCTCCGGTCTCCTATCAGGAGGAATGCAGGTGTTTTTTTGAGCTGAAGTTGCAAAAGGGAAAAGCAGGGGTGGGTGGGTGGCTGAAATCAGCAGTGGGGCAGGTCTTTCCAGAGGGTTCGCAACCCAGAGAGGTATGTCTGGTGGAATCCAGTGAGGGAGGAGTATGATCATGTATGTGTCATCTCCCATCCCATCACGGCCAGGAACTCAGTTGTAAAGTTTCTGTGGGGTCACCTTGGCCAAAATAAGGGCTATTCAGTTGGTTTGGGGTCTCAGGATTTTATTTTTATTTCTCAAATGTATTGATTTCCTTTCTTATGGCTGTATACCCAGTAGTGGAATTGCTGGATCATATAGTTATAATTTTAGTTTTTTGAGGCACTTCCATACTGTTCTCCAGAGTGACTGTAGCAATTTACACTCTCAACAACAGTGCACACGGGTTCCCTCTTTCTCACATACTTGCTAACATCTGTTACTGCCTATATTTCTGTACAAGCCATTTATTTGAGGTGAGATAATATATCATTGTGGTTTTGATTTATATTTCTCTGATGATTAGTGATGGTGAGCATTTTTTCATATACCTATTGGCCATTTATATGTCTTCTTTTGGAAGTGCCTATTCAAATCTTTTTCCCATTTTTAAAAGTCATCTTATTTGGTTTTCTCTATTGAGTTGTTAGAGCTCCTTATTGTAGTTATTAATCCCTCGTCATATGTATCTTTTGCAAGTATTTTCTCACATTCTGTGGGTTGTCTCTTCATTTTGTTGATTGTTTCTTTTGCTATTTAGAAACTTTTTAGCTAGATGTAACCCCAGTTATCTAGTTTTGCTTTGGTTGGATATGCTTTAAAGGTCTTTCACAAAACATTTTGACCAGACCAACATCCTAGTATATTTCCCCAATGGTTTCTTTTAGTAGTTTTATAGTGTTAGGTCTTAGATTTAAGTCTCTTATCTATTTTGAATGGTTTTTCGTGTATGGTGAGAGATAAGGGGCCTAATTTCAATCTTCTGTGTATAGTTTTTCCAGGATTATTTCCTGAAAAGACTCTCCTTTACTCATTTTTCTCAAAGATGAGGTAGTTCTAAGTGTGTGGATTTATATCTAGGTTCTCTACACTGTTGCATTGGTCTTGTGTCTGTTTTTATGCTTCTACCATGCTTTTTGGTTACTATGGTTTATAGTATAATTTGAAGTCAGGTAGTGTAATGCTTCTGTCCAGTGTTCCCTTGGCGATTCAAGGTCTTTTAAGTTTCCATATAAATTTTTAGTTTTCTTTTTTCTATTTCTATGAAGGATGTCATTGATATTTTGATAGGGATTCCATCAAATATGAAAATTTCTTTGGATCATATTGTCATTTTAACAATTTTAATTCTTCCAATCCATGAGAATGGAATATCTTTCCATTTTTTGTGTCCATTTTCATAATATTCCTCTCATCGGAATTTTATACTTTTATGTGTACAGATATTTCAGTTCTTTGGTTAGAGTAATTGCTAGTAATTTTATATGTTGTAGCTATTTTAAGTGGGGTCTTTTTTTTTTTTCAGGTTGTTTACTATTGGCATATATACAAAGTCAAAGTTGACGTTGTATTCTCCAACTTTACTGAATTCAAAGAGTTTTTTGATGGAATCATTATGGTTTTCTGGGTATAAGATCACATTATCTGACACTTTTACTTCTTTCCAATTTAGCTGTACTTTGTTTCTCCCTCTCACCCATTGCTCTGGCCTGGAGACATGTTTGATTGCCATGACTGGGTGTAGGGAGTGGAAGTACAGGGGGTGGTGCAGGCATCTAGTGGACACAGATCAAGCATGTTGCCAAACACGTGCAATGCAGCTGACAATCCCGAACACAAAGGATTGTCTGAAATGTTGATGGTGCTGAGGTTAAACATTGCTCTACTGTCATAGGACAAATATTCATTTTGTTCTGCTTCCAGAACCTGAAAAGGTCAGTCTTCCAAGTATTTCAATTTCTTCTTAAGGGTGGAAGGCATGAAATACAGATTTCACCTTTTGCTTTAGAGTGGTAGCAAGGCCCAAAACCATAATAAAAATTTCAAGCCCTTGAAACTTCAAATGTTTGATCTCTCACTTCCGGAGTATATTTGTCTTATAAATGCCTCCAATATATTTGCCACGTCTTGCTCATTTGGTATAATTAACACAGTGTCATCAAAACAGTAGGCCAATTTTATCTTCTGTGAAATGTCCAGATGGTCCAGGCTCCCTCTGAGTTTACTAAGGCATAAGGCAAAAGAATTAATATCACCTCAGAGCACAATGTTAAATGTGTTCTCCTGTTTGCTCCACATAAATGGGGATTGTTTTTGATCATTTCTCTTAAAAAGGATGAACAAAATGCTTTCACCTGTTCTGGCTGCATGCCAAACACTGAGTTAATCTTCTCACATACAGACAACATATTTGACATAGCAGCTACAATTGGTTACACTTGATTTAGTTTGTGATAGTGTACTGTCATCTGTCAGGATCTGTCTTCTTTCATAGATGCTAGATTATAAATTAACTAGGGATATGACGGGGATGAACCCCCTGCATCCTTTGCGTAATTAATGATATAGTGAAATTCTGCTATTTCCTCTGGAACCTGATGTTGATTTTGTCCTATCAGGCAGGGGAGGAACAGTTTCAGAGGTTTTCTCTTGGTCTACCATGATATGACAGTTCTTATAGACTAGAGAACCATTTTGGGATTTTTGTCTTCACTCAGTTATATATTTGAAGCAGGAAAATGACGAGCACATGCACTCATAGACATAGAGCTCTCACTGAGAGACAGAGCTGGCAGACTCCATTTGTGTCCTGTGCCCATTCCATTTCCACTGTAATACCCACAGTAGGAGGAATTGGGTCATGATGATGCCTTCAAGTTAGGAATTATTGACAATTTAAGTCATATATACATCAGTTTTGGACCCTTAATGTGGTTAGCTGCATAAATAGTCATAAGGGCTTTTGCAGAAGGCCTGGAGGAATTATTACTCTATACTCTTGTGGTATTTAGGGCCTTTTCTCAATGGGACTCTGCCTCTTTAAAAAGTTGTTTCAGATTTATAAAACCATATCAATCATTAGAGGCCTCCGGTCTCCATTTTGTTCAGCCGTGTCAACATTGTGAGTAACATATCATACCCCAGAAGATCACCTCTTGCCCAGACAATATCAGCAAGATATATATACTGCTCTGTTTCTTGGTTTTGTTTTATTTTTGGGGTTTTTTTTGTTTGTTTTTGTTATTGTTTGTTTGTTTTTGTTATTATTGTTTTCTTTTTAATTTCAACATTTTCCTTAAAGATTTTACTTTTCTTTTTTTCTTATTTCTTCATTTTTCTAGTTTAAATATAATTTTCCATTTTGCCTTTTTCAACAATTAGACTTCAATTTTGCTGGTGTTTCTACCCATAGTAATTGTTTTTTTTCCCCAATCTTATCCCGTAAAGGTTTCGGTTTGCTTGTTTTGATTTGATTTATTGCATTTTTGTCTTCCCTCTGTACTGGGTGGAGGTGGGGTGCTGTGTCCAAACAGGCTGGCAAAGAGCTGCTGACCTAACCACCCAACCAGAGGTTGGGGGCTCTTAAGGTAGGGTCAAAGTACCCCACTGTACACCTATATTGCTCCCGTCCCCCTCTTTCTGTGCCTTTCTACTTTTGGTCAATAGTTGCTTCTACCCACCCCTTCTCCTTCCTCCTTTTCTTTTCTTCCTTTCTTTTTCTCTCTTTATTTATTTTTTCCCTTCTTGCTCTTCAATCTTCTCATCCTCTGGTCCTGTGCCAAAAGGACTCATCAAAAAGGACTCATTGCCCTAGTCCAGAAGCATGGCAATTTAAAGAGCAGGAGGAAGTGAAAGGAAAATTAGGGCAAGGGAACAGATAAAAGAAATCATGAGGAAGAACCAGCAGAAAACTCCTGGCATCATGAAAAAACAGTCCAGAGCAATCCCCCCAAGGGGCTGTGAGGTAGATACTGTAGAGGTTTCCACCTATAAAGAAATGTTATAAATGTCAGAAAGGGAATTTAGAATACAGAAGATGAAACAATCAAGGAAATGAAGGAAAATGCTGATAAAGCAGAAAAAGAAATCCAAAAACAGAATCAATTAAGAGAAGAATATTAAAAGGATATGGCAGAGATAAGGGAAATGAAGCAGTCAATTAGGGAACTTAAAGATGCAGTAGAAAGTATCAACAACAGATTAGAC
>CAUYON010029088.1:0-24928 GCA_963573935.1 Arctocebus calabarensis | reverse complement strand
TTATATTAGGGCTGAGTACATTGGATACTTTTTCTTCCATTCTTGAGATACTTTGCTAAGAAGAATATGTTCCAGCTCCATCCATGTAAACACAAAAGAGGTAAAGTCTCCATCTTTCTTTAAGGCTGCATAGTATTCCATAGCAGACATGTACCACAATTTATTAATCCATTCGTGGGTCAATGGGCATTTGGGCTTCTTCCATGACTTAGCAATTATGAATCGGGCTCATTTGCACAATTTTAAATCTTTAATGTTGTGACCTCTGTTTTTTGTATCTGAGTAGATCACTTGTAGTGCTGTGTCATTTTAATAAATATTTTTATTCCTATAAGAACGGTACTGCATTTTAAATGGAGATTCCATAAACCAGATGGTATTTAGTGGAACAAAATGTACTTGGTAGAGATGAAGTGATTTAATAATTAATGAACTGAGCCTTTTCTATGTATCAGCCACTATATTAAAGTGGCATTAAAAAAAGAAATAATCAGCTCGGCACCTGTGGCTCAGTGGGCTAAGGCTCCAGCCATGTACACCTGAGCTGGTGGGTTTGAATCCAGCCCGACCCTCCAGACAACATTGACTGCTGCAACCAAAAAAAAAAAAAAATGTCCGGGCATTGTGGCAGGCACCTGTAGTCCCAGCTACTTGGGAGGCGGAGGCAAGAGACTTGCTTGAGCCCAGGAATTGGAGGTTGCTGTGAGCTGTGATACCACGGCTGTCTATCCAGGGTGACAGCTTGAGGCTCTGTCTCAAAAAAAAAAAAAAAAAAAAGAAATAGTCTTGGCCACCAAAAAATCAAAGCACACTAATAAAGGGAGCCACAAGATGGTGAAATGTGGATTTGGGAGCATGTAAGGTTTAAACAAAGCTTCCTGAAGACAGAGATGGTCAAGGTGATCATTGTTAATCCCTAAAATCAACTTCATAACCAAATTTTTTATAATTATTTTATTTCAAAATATTATAGTGGTACAAATGTTTGGATACATTAATTGCTTTTTTTTTTTTTTTCAGTTTTTGGCTAGGGCTGGGTTTGAACCCGCCACCTCTGGCATACGGGGCTGGCGCCCTACTCCTTTGAGCCACAGGCCCAAAAACACATTAATTGCTTTTGTAACATTTGAGTTGAAGTTATATAAGTGCCCATCACCAAAATTGTGTGCATTGTACCAAATTGGTGTGAATTTACCTCCTCCTTCCCATCCTGCCTAATTACTTTGAGATTTACTACCATATGTGCACCTGGATTTTGATCAATTACCTCCAATGTAGTAGTGATAACATATGGTATTTGTTTTCCATTCTTATGATACTTCATAGAAACTAAAGAATGGTACAAGGGGCTTAAATGCGAGCCTAGAAAAATTGAACTTAATATATACCTACAGAACATACCACTCCAAAACTAATGAATACTTGCTCTTCTCATCAGGCCATGGGCCATATTCTTTTTTTTTTTTTTTTTGAGACAGAGCCTCAAACTGTCACCCTGGATAGAGTGCCATGGCATCACAGCTCACAACAACTTCCAATTACTGGGCTCAAGCAAGTCTCTTGCCTCCGCCTCCCAAGTAGCTGGAACTACAGGCGCCCCCCACAATGCCCGGCCAGTTTTTGGTTGCAGCCGTCATTGTTGTTTGGCAGGCCTGGGCTGGATTTGAATCTGCCAGCTCAGGTGTATGTGGCTGGTGCCTTAGCCACTTGAGCCACAGGCGCCGAGCCTGGGCTATATTCTAAAATAGATCATATCCTAGGACAGAAATCAAACCTCAACAAAATAAAAAGAATCGAAACTATAGCTTGTATCTTTTCAGACCACAAGGCTATAAAGGTGAAACTCAACTCCAACAAAAATTTTTATCTCCACATCAAGTCATGGAAACTAAACAACCTTGTGCTAAATGACAGTTGAGTCAAGGAAAAGATAAAGGAGTAAATTATTAAAATCCTCAAATATAAAAACAATGAAGCCACAAGCTACCAAAACCTGTGAGATACTACAAAAGCAGTCCTCAGAGGGAAGTTTATCAAATTAGATTGCCTACATTTGAAAAGAGCATATCAACAACCTAATGAATCATCTCAAGGAAATGGAAAAGAAAGAGCAATTCAATACCAAACCTAGAAGAAGAAAATAAGTAATAAAAAATAAATTAGAAATAAATGAAATTGAAAACAAAAGAATCATTCAGAAAATTAATGAAGCAAAAAGTTGGTTCCTCAAAAAGATAAACAAAATTGATAAACCTTTGGCCAGATTAACTAAAAACAGAAAAGTAAAATCTCTAATAACCTAAATCAGAAATGATAATGGGAAAATAACAACAGATGCCACAAAGATATATGGGATCATCTCTGACTACTACAATAAACTCTATGCCCAGAAACTTGACAATGGGAAAAAAATGGACCAATGCCTGGAATCACATAATTTCCCTAGAGTTAACCAGGAAGATATAGATCTCTTGAACAGCCTACTATCAAGAAGTTAAATTAAAGAAACAATTAAAACTCTTTCATTGAAAAAAAAAGAAAAACAGCCTAGATTAGACGACTTGAAACAAGAATTCTATCAAAGCTTCAAAGAAGAGCTTATATGTATACTACAAAACCTATTCTAAAATATTGGGAAGAAAGGAACATTCCCCAGCGCATTCTATGAAGCAAACATCATATCATTCTGATACCAACACCAGGAAAGGCCTCAATGAAAAAAAGAGAACTACAGACCATTTTCTTTTTTTTTTTTCTCCAGACAGAGCCTCAGGCTGTCACCCTGGAGAGAGTGCTGTGGTATCACAGCTCACAGCAACCTCCAATTCCTGAGCTTAAGCAAGTCTCCTGCCTCCACCTCCCAAGTAGCTGAGATTACAGGTGCCTTCCACAACGCCCGGCCATTTTTTGGTTGTTGGTTGTTGGTTGTTGTTTGGCGGGCCTGGGGCTGGATTTGAACCCACCAGCTCAGGTGTACGTGGCTGGCGCCTTAGCCAGTTGTGCCACAGGCGCTGAGCCGACCATTTTCAATAATGAATATAAATACAAAAATACTCAATAAAATCTTAGTAAATAAATTACAGCTATACATTAAAAATATTATACATTAGGATTGAGTAAGCTTTATTCTGTGGATGCAAAGTTGTTTAACATATGCAAATTCATAAATGTACTTCACCATGTACACAGAATCAAAAAGAAAGACCATATGATCCTCTCAATAGATGCAGAAAAAGCATTTGACAAAATTCAACATCCTTTTATAACAAGAACACTGAAGAATATAGGCCTAGTTGGCACATTACTTAAACTGACTGAAGCCACCTATGATAAACCCCCCAGCCAATATCATATGGAGTAAAACTAAAATCTTTCTCACTTAGAATTGTACCAGATAAGGATGTCCACTATCATCACTGATATTCAATGTGGTTCTAGAAATTCTAGCTAATGCAGTTATGCAGAAGAACAATATTAAGGCCATCCAAATGAGGACAAAGGACGTCTGACTTTTGCTGTTTACCAAAGATATCATCTTATACTTAGGAAATCCCAAAGACTCAACCATAAGACTTTGAAATGATCAAGAAATATAATAATGTCACGGGTGTAGATCAATTTCCAGAAATCGGTAGCCTTTGTACATACCAATAACATCCAAGTAGAGAAGCAAATCAAGGACACCATACCCTGCACAGTAGCTTCAAAGAAAATGAACTACCTAGGAATATACTTAAAGAGAATTATGAAAGTCTAAGAAAAGAAATAGTAGAAGACATTAACAAATGGAAGAACACACCATGCTCCTGGCTGGAAAGAATCAACATTGTTAAAATATCTATCCAAAAGCAATATACAGATTTTATGCAATCCCCATTAAAATACCAAAATCGTACTTTGAAGAGCTGAAAAAAATAGTTCTTTGTTTTGTATGGAACCAGAATAAAACCCTGTATAGCAAAGGCATTTCTTAGTAATAAAAAAAACCCCAGAAGTATGACTCTACTGGACTTCAGGTTATATTATAAGTCCACAGTGATTAAAACAGCATGATATTAGCACAAAAATAGAAACATAGACACATGGAAAAGATTAGAAAACCAAGAGGTGAAACTAGTCTCTTATCACCATCTGATCTTTGATTAAACAAAAGAGCATACACCAGGGAAAAGAATCCCTATTCAACAAATGGTGCTGGAAGAATTGGATAACCACATGTGAAAGACTGAAACTGGACCCACACCTTTTACCACTTACAAAAATTGACTCAAGATGGATAAATTATTTAAATCTAAGACATGAAACAATAAAAATCCTAGAAAAATGTGTAGGAAAATCTCTTGAAAGTGTCAGCCTGGGGAAAGGATTTTATGAAGAAGACTTCAGTGACAATTGAGACAACAACAAAAATAAATAAAAGAGACTTAATTAAGCTGAAAAGCTTCCGCACAGCCAAGGACACAACAAATAAAGTAAATAGACAACCTTCATAATAGGAAAAGATATTTGTATGCTATGAATCGGACAAAGGCTTGATAACTAGAATGTACAGAGAACTCAAATTAATCAACACAGAAACAGCAAATGATCCCATCTATTACTGGGCAAGACAGAACCTTCTCTGAAGACAGATAAATGGGTAACAAACATATGAAAAAACGTTCATTGTCCATAATCATCAGAGAAATGCAAATCAAAACCACCCTGATATATCACCTAACCCGAGTGGGACTAGCTCTTATCACAAAGTCCCAAAGCTGTAGATGTTAGCATGGTTGTAGAGAGAAGGGAACACCTTTACACTGTTGGTGGATGGAAACTAATACAGTCTCTTTGGAAAGAAGTATGTAGAGTCCTCAAAGAACTCAAATTATACCTTTCATGTGATCCTGCAATCCTATTACCCAGCATTTATCCAGTATAAAAAAAAATCATTTAATCATAAGAATATTTTCACTAGATCATTTATCACCATTCAATTTATAATCACCAAAATGTGAAAATAACCTAAATGCCCATCAACCCAGGAATGGATTAATAAACTGTGGGATATGTATACCATGGAATACTATGCAGCCATAAAAAGATGGAAACTTTATATTTTTTGTGTTAACCTAGATGGAGTTGAAGCACATTCTTAGTAAAGTATCACAAGAATTTAAAAAGCAGGTATCTGTTATGCTCAATACTAATACAAAGTCAACACATAAACTAATACACATCTACACAAGAGAAAAACTCAATTCAATTTAAGATGCGGGAGGAGGGATGGGGAGCAGAGAGGAGGGAGGGGATTGGTATGCTCCCACCTACTGGGCACAATGCAGGAGTACACGGCACACCTCCTACATGCAGGTCACAACTGCAACAGAGACTTTGCCTACTGAGCAAACATTGCAACCTAATTGTATCCTCATATTAATCTGAAATTTAAAAAAAGGTAAAAAATAAAATAAAAGAAACTAAGAACTAAAAAAAAAAAAAATTCCTTTGGAAATAACCTAACCTTTTTTCTCCCTCCACTGTATTACCTAAGAAAATATAATCTTTTTAGACACAAACACACATCTCCTCTGAGTTCAAAACTGGCTAGGAAAAAAACCTCATAAATGAATATTGGTTTCACGTTAAATTTATCATCACAAACTTTAAATGTAAAATCAGCCTTACTCATAAATTTTACTGTGTGATGTCATTACAGTAAATGGGCCCATATTCACCCAATTGCATAAGATAGAATCCAAAAATCATATTTGATTTCTCTACTTAATCAATATATACACTTGATTATTTCCAAATTTGTCCACTCACATTCATTTCCTTTCCCATCACACTCTGATTCTGCTGTTGTTTTCCCTGTTGTTCATGCCTATGTTCATTGAGGCCTTTTTGACTCACCTTGTCTAAGTAATCCTCTCATAGTATGCTCTATGATGGTATAGGGTAGGGTTTTGTATGTTTTCCTTTGTACAATTACCAATGCTTTCTTCCTTTATTCACTTTGTATTTTTATTTGTATCACTAAAGGAATACAATTAAAAAAACTTCAATTTAAAAACATATTAGAGACAGACAGGGGGCAGAAGAAAAAGAAAATAAAACATGGGCAATTGCTGAGACAAAGGAAACAGATAGTTCCTTTGCTTAGACATGAGTAAGGTAGGAAAGATAGATTATGCTGGGCTATTGTAAAAGCAGAAGTAACCAAGATTGTGGTTGGAAAGTTTTAAAATTTAGGGGCTGTTCAACTCCTAAAACTCCCCTCAGAGGGATTTATCAATAAGAATTTTTTTAAAAAGAAGTTAATTAGCATCCCATGATTAATCAATTTCCAATTAATATCTTATAGACTTTCCAAAAGAGAAGTTAGTTAAGAATGGTGTGGAGTCGGCTCGATCAAGACTGTAGGGGAAAGAAAGGCATATGTGAAGGTAGATGGAGCAAAGTTAGAAATTAGGGAGTGAATACAATGAAAAATTTGTGAGAGAATCCTTCCTTGTTTGACAAGAAGAGACCCATACCTCCCTCTCAGGTGTGTTCTATAAACTTAGGTATGTTGTATCTGCTTGTAAATTTCAGTGGGTTCTATAAAATAAAATTTTGCAAATTGCCTGCCACTGCTGCCTAACTTCCTCTTTTTGTACCAGCTTTGCTGCTGCTGCTTGGTTTCATCTTTCTGCGCTAGTTGAGTCAAAGTGCTTTTGGATTCTGGGGGACTTGCAAGTGGCAACCAGAAAAAAGCCAGAACTGGGGCTGGTGTCTTCATAGCCCCCCTGACATATATGCACATAGTTCAAAGGTTTTTTTTTGGTCGCAATTGTTGGACGGGGCCAAGTTTGAACCCACCACCTCCAATATATGGGACTGGTGCCCTACTCCTTGAGCCACAGGTGCCACTCCATAGTTCAAAGTTTTGCAAGTTAAAAATGGTATTTATTAAAAATAATTTATTTTATGTATCAGTTAATATTGTTCTATTTTTATTTATTTTTTTGAGACAGAATTTCACTCTGTTGCCCTGAGTAGAGTGCCATGGCATTGTCATACCTCATAGCAACCTCAAACTCTTGGGCTCCAGTGATCCTCTCTCCTCAGTCTTTTGAGCAGCTGGGAATACAGGTGTGTGCTAGCAATTAATTTTTTTATTTTGGGAGAGACAGACTCTCACTTTTGCTCTGGCCGTTCTTGAATTACTGAGCTCAAGCAATCCAGCCACCTCAGCCTCCCAGAGTGCCAGGATTACAGATATGAGCCACCATGCCCAGCCCAGTTAGTATTATTTTTGACTGCATACAATGGAAAATTTAAATAGTGATGCCTTAAATAAACTAGACACTTTCTTCTTTCATATAAAAGAGGTTCAGAGGTGGACATGTAGAGCTGACACCAGAGTGTCACAAAGAACTTAATGTCAGGCTTCTCTCTTTCTGCTTTGCCATATTTAGAATCTGACTTTCATTCTCAAAGTCATCAATAGGTCAGGGTGATTGCTGAAAATCCAGGCTTCTACAAGGAAGGAGATGAGAGGTGGTGGGACAGGTAAACTTCCTTTCTTGGCTGAGTTCTTTCACATCAAAATGTATTCTTGGAAATTTCACCAAATGACGTCTATCATTTAGAATCTGGGAAATGTTGTACTGTATTTTGGCAGTGTATGTGGATACCCAAGTAAAATGGTGGGTTTTGTTACTAGGAAATAACAGGGAGCATTCAATAAGCAATTAGCAGTCTCTACTATACCATTCCATTTCATTCCTGTGCTTCAAGCACACATTTGTCCTTCCCAGAGGCAACCACTCTCACAAGTTTTTTTCTATTTTTTTAGAGGTATTTGATTATACCTAAGAGTAAATAGTTATTTTGAAGGTGATGGTAGTAAAAAATGAAGTATATAGCAGATTTTCTAGGATGAGTTAGTGAATTTAATTATCTGACTCACACACACACAGTCTTGTATTTACATGAATGAAATAGATATTTACATGTATTGAATTTATTGATAACATACACTTGTGTATTTTTATATTCTTGTGTAGTATTTCAAAATTGTTTTGTGCTGCATTCTATTGTTCTTTTTCTTGCTTCTTAACTGAACAATAAATCTTAGAAATTATTTAGATAAGTAAATTAGGAGATATCTGTTTTCCTTTAATGATCACTCAATTAGAACAAAATCTTGAAGAGGACAGGAGCCATACGTGTCTTATTCACCATTGTACAAGGTGTCAACAGTTTGTGGAGCTAAGCACATAATTTCAGAGTTGGGATTCAAATCTGCATGTAATTTGAATGACTTTGTTCCTATTCCCTTATTGTATCTTCAACCTTGATATAATAAATTAGGTCAGCAGATTTGCTTAAATTGAACTTTTTTTTCATTTTTGCCCTTTTTTCTTAAACAGTTGGGGCCTTACTTTGTTGCTGAGTCTGGAGTGAGATCATAGCTCACTGCAACCTTCGACACCTGGGGACAGGTCATCCTCCCACCTTTACCTCCCTCATAGCTGGCACTACAGGAATGCACTATCAAGTCTCGCTATGTTGCCTAGGACGGTTTCAAATCCCTGGCCTCAAGCAGTCAAACATCTCTCCTACCTCAGCTTCCCAAAGTGCTGAGAGTGCAGGCATGACTCACCGCATCCTCCCTTTGCATTCTGTAGGAGATAAATATAGTACCTATTTGTCAGTTTAGAAAGATGTTAATAGTTTTTTGGACTTGATTTTCTAAATTTTGTTTGAGATATTAATACTTTAATTACTTCATCTGTATAGTTGAAGCAGTATAGGAGTCATTTAGAACACAGACATGAGATCACATTTGTGTAGATGTGGCTATGACTTGGGGCAAGGACTTATGTCTCTTATTTATTGCTAGAACAGTGGGGATAATTTTTCTTGCCCCCAAATTGTTCATTCACATCTGACAGAAGTAATTTAATGAGAAAAAATACGTACAAAAAAAACTTGAGTAATTTGGGTTACTCAAAAAGCACTGAAACACTGGAGTTACTATTATAATAAAGGAGGTTACTGTACAGTCTCTTTTCCTGCATTTTCATTCATGTTTATGTGTCAGACTTAAGTGCCAGATTCCTGGTTTCTGGATTCCAGAAAATTTCTTATGTTCAAACCATTCTATCCTTCACATCCCAATTCCCAACCTGTAGGAGCACCGTAGGAGATGTTTCCCAAAGGATTCAGTTCATATTCCTCCAAGTCTCTGCTTCCCAAGCCACCTTTTCCCACCTGGATCTATGAAGGGGATTAAGAGAGAGTAAGCTCATAAAACTCTCAGGACTTACTCATCAAAGTCCCAGCATGGCAAGAACTAAGGCAGATGCAACATAAAGGACTCATCTTTTTGCATCCTCTGTAAGTGCCAGGGCCATGTGAGAGGAAGACAGGCTATGTTGGACCTAGATAGGAAGAGTGACCAGGAAGATACAAGGCAGTTAGGCCTTTTTTTTTTTATTTTTATTTTTTAAACAGGCATCTTCCTCTATTAAATAGAAAAAAAAAAAAAAAAGACAGCAGCGAGGAAGTGGGACGTGTGATAACTTTGGATGCATTATCATCCAGAAACACCAAACATCTCTGTAAGGAGCCTTTCAGATTCTCTTTCTTCCCTCTGCCTTTGAATAAGGGGGTTAGAGGGTTTCCATTTTCCTACTTGGTTAGGGGACACAGTGCAAGCAGAGGATTAGGTTTCATCTTGTCTGACCAGAACAGAGGAGATCTGTAAATCCTACAGTGGGACACAGGATACAGGGATAGGACAGGACCAGGCATGCTGGCCTAAGTATGTCATTGGCACTTGGCACATGAGTTCAGAGAAAGTACCGATAAAGAAGCTGGTCAATATTCCCCAACTCTGTCTCAGAAGAGAAGTTTAAAATATATACAGAAAATTTCTCTTAGACTGGTAGAAAGTCTCTTTCTTTGTCATTTCTCTCTGGCAGTCCTAGTTTTGCTCTTTCTTCCATGATAGCTCACATATTTGGAAGTTATCAAGTAGTTTTTTTTCTGCAGGCTACACACCTAATTTGTAAAAATAACTCTTCTTTCCAAGTAAAGATCAATCCTTTTTATTATCCTACAGCTCTCTAAACTCTCTACAGCTATGTCTCAGTTTGACAAGGAATTTTTTTTCTTTCCACTAATCCACAACATGTTATTAATTTTTTGTCTTAGCACATATCCACAATAATAGAGTTTATTAATGTAAGATAAATAAGTTATCTTCATAATTTTTACTTTTAATTTTCAAAGTCATGTTTAAATATAACTTTTTATTTCCCCCGATCATTTACTATGACCATGTTAATCCTTTTTTTATTCTTATTTTATTATATATATATATTTTATTTTTTATTAAATCATAACTTTGTACACTGGTGCATTTTGACAAGGAATTTATTTCTTAATACATAGTGTCCTGTATTGAATAGTATACACCAAATGGACTAACCAGGACAGAGTTGAGAAAGATCTTTAATTACCTTGCTTTAAGCATTGTACTTCTGTGAATTAAATCAATACACATAAAATATGTAGAAGATTGCCTGGCATATACATACTAGAAACTTAGTATAGATCAACTAATATTTCTAATTCAGTTTTAGAATCCATAAATTAATTTTTACTCTATGGAACACATTATTGCATTATGTATACACATCTACCAGACAGATTATCTAGGAATCTGTTTCCTTTTCCTTCCTCTTATGCCAGACTTTCTCACTCCTCCTCCCCCAATCTCAATGTTAAGTAGTGAAACAATGAATTTTAACAGAGTTAGAGTTTAGGGACAACACTGGGTGGGTGGAGGTAAGTGTCTTATGCTTACTCAGGCAGCAAAGGTTTAGAATTTCCACAGTACATGGCTAATAGGGGAAGAATTCAAGAAGATGAACAGGAAGACTGGTCAACAAGTGGTGGCTGAGGAGCATGAATAGGTATGAAGATGATGTCTCACAACATTAGCAAGGGACAGAGTGTTAAGGAAGGCACATGTCAGGGATGATGAGAAAACTGGAAACAGGGAAGACAAGGCTCAAGGAGTGGAGGTAAGACTGGTGTAGGCAATTTTGTCTGAATATATTGGTAATGATTTGGACTAGCTGAAATTTAAGAAACTTCTTACCAACATATAATATTAGGAGCAATAGAGTTGTTTTATGCTTGTTTTAGGGCAAAGGAAGAAGACCTATTTAGTCAGAAACCTAGCTCAGGTCTTTTACATCAACCAAGTGGCAGGCTCTTGAGAAGCACTAGCAAGCAGGGGTGTGAACAAACCACGCAAGTTCTGCCATGTAGCCTCTGCCATACCAAAAGATACTCCAGCACGCTTACATGTTTATATGTTCAAGATTCAAAAGGAAACTAAGAACTCTCCCTTTCAGCCTACCTCACTACCTGCCCCACTTTGTGCTACCATTCACAGCATTGATCAGAACTTCTCCCTTTCCGTCCACAGTGCCTTCTCCCACATGCCAAAAAACCTGGTTAGTTGTCTCCTATTACTCTCCCTGTTTACAATTTTCTATCAACATCAAGATCCAGTAATTCAAAAATCTTTTTCAATAGTGTTTTATTAAGAACTTATGGGGTGTTGGAGAATATAGTACATATAAATGGAAAAGTATACCTTATCTATCTTCAGATATTTCACAGTAGAGTGGAAAAATGTAGAGAGGTACCAAATCTATGTCCTGAGGGCCACAGAGAAAAATCCAATAGTAATAGAGCTTGCTTCCTCAGTGAACTAGCTACTTTAATTATCTTAGTTCTTGGTTTTCTTTTGAATCTTTAATAGTTCCCTGAATATATAAGCACATAAGCATGCTAGAGTATCCTTTTTTTTTTTGGACAGAGTCTCTTTCAGTCACCCTGGGGTTGAGTGCCATGGCGTCATGACTTACAGCAACCTCAAACTTTTGGGCAGATGATCCTTGCTTCAGCCTCTAGAGTAGCTGTGACTATAGGTGCCTGCCACAATGCCTAGTTGTTTTTAGAGACAGAGTGTCACTCTTGCTCAGGATGGTCTCGAACTCCTGAGCTCAAAAAATCTACCCTTGCCCTCCCAGAGTGATAGGATTATAGGAGTGAGCCACTGCAGCTGCGGTATCTTTCATTCCTGTCATGCTTTTTCTTTAATTACATGCTTTAAAAGGAGTTCTTCTGCTACACAGTCATGCCTCTCTATCTCCACTAGCTTATCAGCTCCTTTCATTCTTGTTTCTGTTGCCACCAATCAAGTGAATCTCTCTTTCTCAGGTCCCCAATGACACTCTTATCAGAAAATTTAGTGGATATTTCTATGTTTTGATGTTATTGAACTTCTGCTTAACTGACAAGTTAGTCATACCCTTCCTAAAATTTTCTTCTTCATTTCTCTAGGGCACCATAGTTTGTTTTCTGAATTTCTTCATACCTTTCCAGTCTTTCAATTCATGTCTTTTTTTCTTTAATCTACCCTTTCAATGTTGCAATTTTCCAGGGTTCCAATATTAGCCCTATGCTATACTGACTCTATGGGCTAATGTTTTCAGAATTTATATCTTAAACAATGTTCCTGTTTGTTCAAACACTTTATTTCCAATAGTCTAAGACAGACATCTGTGTGGAGATAATAAACACCTCTGCCTTGACATGTCCCAGCATATGTACATGCTAACTTGGTGATTCTACTTATTTACCTAAGCCAGCAAACAAGGGATCATTCTGTGCTCCTACCCTATTCTCTCTTTCACACTGGTCTGTAAACAAATTCTGTTCACATTCACCCGTGGAAATTGCCCCTTCTTGACATGTACATCATTCCTCATCTGGGCTATCATAGCTCCTGTTCTTCTAATTTCTGCTCTCTCATCTTACCCAAATCCATGCATAACAACATTCCCATAGTGAACTTCCTGTGCCTCAAATCTAGTCATGTCTCTCTCCTAACGGAAATACTTATTTGTTTTCCCATTATCTGTATTATTAATTCTAAAATTCTGTCCATAGAATTTTATTAGCACAATAAAGTTACTTAAGATCTTGCTTTCTCTTTGATCACTTCAAATTTTGTTCTTTCTTTCAACTCCTCATACTCTTGGCTCCAGTCGGATTAAATACTACATAGAGTTTCCTTCCAAAGTTTCCCTCAGACTCAATTTAGGATGTGTAAATCCTCCTAAATTGGAACTCAGCTAAAGAGTCAGCAACTTTAAGAAGGCCCCTCTTTTCTACTCAGGTTGAATTAGGAAGTTTTCCCTTTATTCCTTCTATTACTCAGCTCATAAGCCCAATAATTAATTTGTTTTACAAATCCTTTAGACACCACTTCATTTTAAACACTGGCCTGTTGGTGAGCCTGATTCCTACCTTCATGGCATGAAATATATAATTTTGTCTAGTGAGAAGAAATATTTAACCAAATTATAACACAAATGTACAACTACAAACTGTGAGGATGGGACAGAGAACTTTGAGAACATAAAATAGGAGGTCTTGATTTTGTGTGGAGTGGGTTAGAGAAAAACTTTCAGAGAAGACAGTATTTGAAATGAGATGTCAAGAAAAGAAGTAGAAAGTAAGTGGGTATCACATGAAAGCAGAAGATGCACGGCCTTCCAAGAGAAGTGATACCAGAAAGTGCATGTTGTATTTGTAGATCTGGAAGAAGGACAACAGGGCTAAGCTCAGGGAGCAAGGTTGATAAGGGTGTCAGTGAGACTGGAAAGTGGAGAGGAAGACAGGTAATGTATGATCTTGCCTATCCCTATCTGCCTGTCTTCCGTCTTTTCTGAAATAATTTATTCAATAACCTATGGGAATCTATTAAGAAATCTACCTATATATTCTTATATAGTGATGAAAATAGGCATAGTTTCTTATGAACTTATAGTCTAATAAAGTTCAAATTCAAGATTTAGTTTGTATTCTTTCAGCAATGAGAAGCCATTGAAATGTTTTAAGCAGATGACTAAGATAAGACTTATATTTTATAATATTTCTCTGATTTCAATGTAGAGGATATTTAATAAAGAAACCTAGAATATATTATGAGGTGATTTCATTATTTTTTGCTCTAGAGATAATAGGACATTGGATATGGAGAAGTGGATGGACTCGAGGGCTAATTAAAAGGGATGGCTGAGTGGCCTCAGTGGTGGGTTGAAATGGGTGAAAAGGGCAATGTAAATGTTAAGATGGTTTCTGGGTTTTGGCTTTTGACACTGCAAGTATTTACACCATTCACTGAGACAGGAATTGCTAGCAAAAGCAACTAGGTTTGTTAATTAGGGGCTCAGTGAGTTTTGCATATATCTGAGAGACCCAAGCTGATCGATTATGTAGGTTGCTGGAGAGGTTTATGTGATATATTAATATTTAATTCAGTAGTCATTTAGTAATAGAGATGATAATCATCTAAGGATATAGACAGAAAAAAAGAAGTGGAAGAAAAAGGAAGATGAAGACCCAAAAAAGAGAAAAAAAGCAAGGAGCATCTAGGACTGAATTGCAGTGGATGATAAACATATTAGAAAAAGTGAGAAGGAAAGACTAGGAGGTTGGGAATAAACCAGGAGGTTGTAATGTAAATTAAACCAAATTTAGTGTTTCAAGGAAGATGATTTGACCAGTTATTTCAATATTTCACAATAGGAAGACCATAGGTGTCTTTATTGAGAGATATTTTGTGGAACTAAGGGGGATGAAAGCCACATTTCAGTGGGTTATGAAATGAATGTAAGGTGAGGAAACTGAGACAGTGAGTGTCACAATGCTTCTGAGAAGCTTGGGCATGAAGGGAAGGGAGAAATAGAGAAATAGCTATAGAGTACCAGGCTAGGAGGGATGAGATCCAACATAGAGGTAATGGATAGATTCTTTGTTTTAATGGGAGGAAATACAAAATGGATGGAAGACTATACAAGCAGATTTGCAATTTTTTTCTTATGAAGATGGAGAAAATCTCCTTGGTCACTTTTCATTTTCTCCATGAGGTAGCAATTGATGTCATTTCTGAGAATAGTAGTGTTCAAGGTTTGAAAAAAAGTTTAGAGAAGAATGTTGATTAGGGATGATTTGTAGGGTGGAGAAGCAATATTGAGGGCCCATTTAAGGTTGATGACCACAACTTTATAGTAAAGCAGCCTTTTCTCTATTTTAGGCCTATTCCAGGAATGCTAGGGTGCTAAGGCAAAGGTTTTGGGAAATGAACAGTTATATTCATATGGGATTAGGATTTTTAGCAAGTGGCTGAAAGTTAATGAATTTCACATTCTATTTTCTTCTAGTATATCATGAGTTTAGGTAAGGGATACAACAAAAATATCCATCTGAAATTATATTAGTGTATAGAAGGAAGTCAAAGTCTACTCCCCCAAAATAAACAATTTTCTAAAAAACCCCAAACAAACCTATTAAGGAAACTTCTTATTTACCATTGTTTTTTTTATACTGGTGTCCCACTGGCCTAATTTGTTTCATATTTTCAACATGTTTAATATATAGTAAAGTTATTGCTTATCACTACTCTTTTTTCAAAACTTCTTAGTTTAGTTTTTTTTTTTACATATTCATTTTTCTTCACATATCAGATCATTATTTGTCAAGTACCACCATTCTAGTTTTAGGATATTGACTGGAATTTGCCTAACTTAGCAAACGTCTCCTATATATCATTAGCTTCCTAAAAAGTGAGTGAAAGGGATACTTTTGAAGGCAATTACAAAAAAGACCTCTTGTCTTTCTCCATACAAATAGTCATGAGAAGAATCCTACCAGCTCAAGATTCTGCCCATGGCATCACTCAGTAACCACTCCACTGCCCCCATCTCTGAATTCCTCCTCATCTGCTTCCCCAACTTCCAGAGTTGGCAGCACTGGCTGTCCCTGCCCCTCAGCCTCCTCTTCCTCCTGGCCATGGGGGCCAACGCCACCCTCCTGATCACCATCCGGCTGGAGGCTGCTCTGCACCAGCCCATGTACTACCTGCTCAGCCTCCTCTCCCTGCTGGACATCGTGCTCTGCCTCACCGTCATCCCCAAAGTCCTGGCCATCTTCTGGTTTGACCTCAGGTCTATCAGTTTCTCTGCCTGTTTCCTCCAGATGTACATCATGAACAGTTTTCTCCCAATGGAGTCCTGCACATTCATGGTCATGGCCTATGACCGCTATGTGGCCATCTGCCACCCTCTACGGTACCCATCCATCATCACTAATCAATTTGTGGCCAAGGCTAGTGTCTTCATTGTGGCACGAAATGCCCTTCTTACTGCGCCCATTCCTATCCTCACTGCTCAGCTCCATTACTGTGGGAAAAATGTCATTGAGAACTGCATCTGTGCCAACTTGTCTGTGTCCAGGCTCTCCTGTGATAATTTCACCCTTAATAGAATCTACCAATTTGTGACTGGTTGGACCTTGCTGGGCTCAGATTTTGTCCTCATCTTTCTCTCCTATGCTTTCATTCTAAGAGCTGTGCTGAGACTCAAGGCTGAAGGTGCTGCAGTCAAGGCCCTGAGCACTTGTGGGTCTCACTTCATCCTCATCCTCTTCTTCAGCACCATCCTGCTGGTTGTGGTGTTAACAAATGTGGCTAAAAAGAGAGTCCCCATGGACATCTTGATTTTGCTCAATGTCCTTCACCACCTTATTCCTCCTGCTTTGAACCCTATTGTATATGGGGTTCGAACCAAAGAGATAAAACAAGGAATTCAGAAATTGCTGGAGAAAGGAATGTGAATGTGTAGAACAAATTTCTAATTTCTCCTCTCATTTTTCTTCAATGATTTTACATGGGTAGTGAGGCAGACAAATGTCCAGTGAGGAAGTGTTTCTCATGTGCATCGAGGCTCACTTCATAGCAGAACCAGATTTCCTTCTTTCATTCTCCTTGCCTGATTCAGAAGGAAGTAGGCAAAAGGAAGAAACTTACATTCCTTGAGTCACTGCTTAGAGCCTAGGCAATTATATTTAAGTAATTTTATCTTTAAGACATTCCTATGGGCATTGTTACTTACACTTTACATATTAGAAAAAGAGATGCTTTTAAGAAGGGAAACTGCTGAAGATCATTTTTCTGGGAAGCAAAAGAGTAGAGATTAAAATACAGCCTCTGGAACTTAAGCTCTTTCTATAGAAAAGTCTCCTCAATTACAATTGAAACTGATGATCATGCCTCTATCCACTCTCCTTTAGCCTATATTTTGTCTTTCTGGCTGTCCCCAGATACTTTCTGCCTATACTTCCTTCTTTGAAAGCCAAGGAGTTTTCAGAGAAGGCAGAGTCATACCTGTCAAATCTTCTGTAGGATAGCAAGAGAATCACAATATAAAGCAGTGCAGGCTTCTTGTTCTTCCCTATATACCCTCACTACCTTTAGGAAGAATCTTGACAATGAGGATGCAGGTAGAGAGAGGGGACAATAATGGGTAGGAAAACAGGGAAACTTACCTAGAGAATGGGCTGGACACTTACCCTGTATTTTCAGCTATACATGAAGCTGAAAAATCAAGCTTTATTTGAGCTGTCGATTCTGCCCAAGTGCTCTAGTTGAGTGTAGAAAGACAACACAATATCAGGTGTCTGAATAATAGTGAGTCTAGTTAGGGTAAAAGAAACTACACTGGTTATTCACTGGTTAGAGAATAATTAATTGGAAACAATTACTAAATGAGTATTAGGGATTTAAAAACCAAAAAGTCAGATGCTGAAGTAGTAGTACTTGTGGGAAGAAA
The DNA here is from genome assembly GCA_963573935.1 of Arctocebus calabarensis. Taxonomy (NCBI): domain Eukaryota; kingdom Metazoa; phylum Chordata; class Mammalia; order Primates; family Lorisidae; genus Arctocebus; species Arctocebus calabarensis. Next base: position 7,196 of record CAUYON010029088.1, on the reverse strand, counting down.
CTTCCATTCAAAAAGAGATTGGGTCATTAGAATTTAACAGGTTGGGAGGTGGTCCATGAACTAGATCTCTGAGGAAGGACACCATCCTTACCTGGTACTAGGACTGTAGGAGTTCAGAGGATTAGAATTGGGACTAAGACCTTTAAGGATGGGATACTGTCCTGCTGGTGCTGGTACCCATGAGAAAGTTCCATGAAGCTGATTCTGAGAGTTAAACCCAAACCCAAATCAACCAACCACAAATCCAAAGACTAGAGTTAACTCCAGTGCTAGGATGAAGAGTCGTTGATACTGACCAGATAGGAACAGACAGGAAAGAGCAACTGTCCACTCTGATGCTTCTACCTTCTAGTACACATATTTCTCTCACTCCCTGTAGGTGGAAACTAAGTGGGAGCGAATTGACAAAGAAGAGTCCCAGACTTTCAGCCCCAGAATCACAAAGCATGGCATGGATGGGCAGGTGTAGGGTAGAGAGGCAGCCATAAATCACCTTGCAGTGTGTAATTGCTTCCAGTAAACATTCCCTGACTTATGATATTGAAGTGGCTAAATGAAGAACTGACAATTCACATCTACATTAAATCTCTATTTCTGTGGTAATAGGCTCCTAAATGCAGGGTGTCCATAAAGTTCGTGTGCAACATAAAATAATTTAAAATCACACATGAACTTCATGAACAACTTATATAAGGAATGGATAGGCCACATACTTAGGTTTAGCTCTTCGCTCTAGTTCTAAAAAGAGAGATTAAACGAACCACAGATTTCTCATAGAATTGTCAATCCTGATGTAATTGCTAGAAGTAACTAGTTACAAGGCCCTAGATAGACTTTGAGGACTAATTATACAAATTAAATTCATATACAGGTAAAGATAATGGGAATCAGGATATCTCAAAAAGCCAGATCTCAAAGGGCAGATACAACTCTGCAGAGTTCTCTTCAGAGAACTGCAGAGAAGTTCTCATAGCATAAAAAATGTTTTCTCAGTAGAAATTTTTGAATACTGTCTTAAGTGGATAGAATACGGTAGTATAAACTAAAGGTATTTAAATTGGTGGGGTACAGACATTTTGTCAATTTGTTTTAACTGAAAAAATCTGTTAAGGGTCACTTTGTGAACACAGGCTGACTATACTCCAGTTGTACTTGAAGAGGGTGTATTCGGAGGAGCCTGAGCAGGGGCAGGGGAGTGGGAGTGGCTTCCTAAGAGCCATTCACCTTATCCCCTTGTTTGCTAGTCAGTCACATTTGCATGAGGAATTTGAATGAAGAACACAGAGTCTTTTTAGAAGAAAGATCTGATATCCCTGAACACTGCTATTCAGCACCACAGCAGACTTAAATCAAGACCAGTGGCAAGAAAAAGCAAGTCCTCTAGAATTAAACTGCCCATTGAAAAATAGGGAGTCCATGTTGGTAGCCAATGCTCAAAACAAAGAGCTGAGTATTGTTGAGGGAACAATACTGCATTTTCCATATGTCCTAGAAAGCTTTTAGTAGTTCTAGCCATCCTCCTACCTAATGGTGCTTTAGGGTATATTCTAAGGGGTGTTACCAAAGAGACATCTGAAACTTCACAGGCCAAGTTTTGAACATTAGTGCTGTGCCCCCGAAGAACCTGAACTGCAATACCTTGCATAAGTCAATTCTTCATTTCACTTCCTGGGCGAAGAAAACAACTACAACTTAGACTTTACCCTATAAATGCAAACAGTGTAACCTAATCATGTGTACCCTCACGTTAATCTGAAATTAAATAATTAAATAAATAAAAAAAGAATAAAAGTTAAAAAAATCATAAACACAGCCTCTTTGTTTCTTTGCCTCCTTACTCTGGCAATGGAGGACCATTCGCTGTCTATGGCGAATGTATCTTGCACAGTAAGTATCTTGCTCTTTCTCTGTAAACCTGTCTTTTTTTCTCAACACATTTTGTTTCATGCTTGCCTTAAAAAAAAAAAATCGTAAACACAGATAAAACCTCTTCATTGTTAGCAAGTCAACAGTGCCCCCTTGTGGCTGTCATCTGGAAAAACAATGTTGGCACGAACTAGCTGTCAACCGCAGAGATTTGAAAGAATGCTGAGAACTCTTTTTTCAGAAAACTTATAATGTAACCTTATAAGAAGAAGGCATCAGGAAGTGTGACTTCTTTTGGAGTGACAATGCGTTTGAGCCTACTTCTTGTTGTAAAATATTAGTATCAATAAGTTTTTAAATTCTAAATAAAAAATGTCCTTTAAAAGCCAACCTTTTATGTTTCTTTGGCAATAAACATTCTCAAAAACATAACAGATTTTTATCTATTTATATAAGATCAGATCCATGTGCTGCTAGTAGTCACACTGAAAGTATTAGGCATAATTGTAAAATTTTCTTTTTTTTCTTATTGTCTTATCTCTTTCCTCTTGCCACTTATTTTCTATTTATGCTCTTGACCTGAAGGCTATCAGACTTGAGTAGGACAGCTAAACATAATCAAACTTGTGCTTAGGGCTAATTTCTATATATGTGAGTTACTCAAAGGCATTCTAAAACTTTCTCTTAAATCATGACCTCCAAAAGTAGCAGAACAATTGTTAAGACTTCCCATTCATATCTTCCCTCTGTTATCATTTGTTTCTGCTTGAAAACTAGCCAACTTTCTGCTAAAGCTATGTGGCCTCATTCCTTATGCTTTGTAAAGTTTCTACTGAGAAGTCTGCTGTTACCCTATGGGTCAGTTGTTGTGTGTATCTCTCTGCTTGTCAAATTACGGTCTCTAATTTGACTCTGGACAGGTTTATTACTATGTTTCTTAGAGAAGTCTTGTTCACTATGAATCTTCCTGGAGTTTGATGATCATCTTGTATCTGTACGTAGAAACAGATCACCATCCCCTGTCTGGTGATTCCGGGGAAATTTCTCTCAATAATTTTCTTGAATAGATTTCTGATGCTTTTAGCTTTTTTTAAAATTTTCCATCAGAGATACTTACAATTCATAAGTATCTTAGTCCAATATCTCTCTAAGTGATTTTCTGCCATTTTTGTTCCTTTCTCTGCCTCTTTAAATGACTGGGTTAGCTCAAAAACTTTGTCTTTAATCTCTGAAATTCTTATCCTGGGTTTCATCTGTTGATCATGCTTTCTGCTGTGTTTTAAAAGTCCCTAAATGAGTCTTTGTTTCTTTAAGTTCTATTTACATTGTTTAGCTAATTAGTGACTATTCATTAATTTTTAAAATGTCCTTGGGATTTATTTTTGTTGGTTTTCAACTTTCTCTTCAATTTCATTCCTCTTGTTTCTATCCATATTCTGAATTCCATTTCTGTCCACTTCAGCTGTCCACTACTACAGCTCTAGTGTGATCTTTTGGTGGTATTGTTATTATTACTATTATTATTTTATGTTGCCAGGGTTTCTTTCTGTTTTGATTTCATCTGGCTCCTCTTCTCTCAGCTCTGGGTTAATAGATTGCAGGCACTTTTTCCTTTTTTTCTGGGAACTCTCCTGTTTAGTTAGGGTAAGAGGAATGCTCAAAATGGAGCTTTGGGGACCTTCTCTGGAAGTTGACTCATCAGAGGAGGAGCAGGTGCACTGACAGCCTCCAGACCCATTATCCTCCAGTTGTCTTAGTTTGAGCCAGTGCTGGATGACCTTTGGGTTGAGTGAAGGGTTGATACCCAGTTTGTTATTGAAAGTTCAAGTTGGGGACTGAATGCAATCTCATCTACCATGGCTGTTGTGTACTATTTCTCTGGCTGAGATATCTTAGGGGAGGTGAAAGTGGTAGCTGGATGATTCTATGTAGGCAGTGTGTGGATGACTGGGCTGTAGGCATTTGCCTGAGCAGACCAAGGAATAGTGTTGCTCATAGCTGGTGAATTCAGGGTGAAGCATTAGCCCTTGAGGAGGATCCACCAGTTCATCAGCAGTGGTAGAGACTCAGGTGTATTGTCTTGGGTCTTAAGCTTAAGTCTGGAATTTTGGGGGTAGTGTGGTAGGCCTGGTGGCGACCCTGTAGCTACAGATGTACATCTTTGGGCTTGGGTAAAGCAAGAGCTTCAGAGTTATATCTGGGTATTATGGAGTCAGAGCTATAAATGGAGGGCTGCCTTCCACTGTACAGAATGTTATTGCCCAGCTGTGCAGGCAGGGTTTGTTTCAGTGGTTGAGGGACTATAGAGGTGGGCTGGAGCTGCTGGTCAGCTGATGTTCTTCCCCACCCTTTCTAGGTTCTGCTGAGGCAGTTTCTTAAGGCTTCTCAGATAGTGCCTGTGGTGACTGAGGATCTCCCATACTCAAATACCATGCAGGTTAAACGGAAGCTCAACACTATTTGAGCTGAGCTTAGGATGCTCCGTTGCAATATGGGGGAGCATTTGTTCTGTGTGTTCCCTTCACAACTTGGGAGGTGATGATGTAAAGGCTACTGCTGAGGCCCGAGAAGAGCTGACACCATGCACCAGGGCAATCACAATAGCGTTGGTTCCAGCCACCCCCCACATCTCTGCAGTGCCTGCACTTTGGTGCAGCGTCTCTGCATAGATGCTGAGTGGTTTGCGTATCAGCCTAGAGGTCTGTAATTGCGGAGGAAGACCTCTCACCACTTGAGCTACCTGCAACTTTTCTTCCTTTCCTACAAAGTAGAGATGATTCCATTTTGTTTCTCTCCCCTCCTTCTATCTGTGTGAATTGTATTGAGAACCCCACCTTAATCTCTGAGATGCTTGGTGGTGCTTGTGAGTAAGAATCAGCAATGCCATGTTTGATTGACTCAGTGGATGTGTAATGGACTATACAATTGTTCCCCTGTCAGAAGTTAGTGCTTGGAGGAAAGTGCCAACCACAGAATTGTTCTTCAGTGCCTATAATCAGCCTTAGCCCCTCAGAAAAAGTGCTTAAACGCCTCAGGAAGTGGGTAGGCCCTGAAGCTCCCGGAGGATTGCCTGCTCTCCAGTACAGCAGAGGTGGGTGATAGGAGAGCCTGGGCAGGACTAGGTCAGGCAAAGTTGCCTTAAGGATGTGTAGACTTAAGTTCTGGAACTATTCCAGCAAGCAAAGGATTGCTTGGTATCCAGTATAGCAGAGGTAGGTGAGAGGGAAGTCTGGGCAAGGTTAGGTCAGGTGAGCTTGCCTTAAGGATCTGTGGACATAAGTCCTGGAACTATCCTAGCAAGGATCAAAAGTCAGCTACCAGTCTGCTGGGGAAGGCTGCTGGGAAGAGAGTTGAAGTTGCCTCACCAAGCTGGAAATTCTGCTTAGGAGGAAGGAGCCATCTGAAATTCTCTAATTGGCTATCAGGGTGACTTTTTACCCCATCACTCTTCCCTTTCCCCAAGAGACTTCTTATGAAGTCCAGTGGTAAACAGTTAGCCAAATTTGCCATGCTTGCCAGAAATGGTGCCTCAGGCTGGGGACCACCCCAACTGTGATGCTACCCTGGTCCAAAGACAGTTTTGTTTTTGTGGGGGATGGTGCTTCACCAGTTTGCTGTGGCTTGGACCCACAGTGCACTCTCCTTTCAATTTTGTTCATGTGGGCCGCTCTGCCTCTGATGTTTAGCTCTCAATCCTCCACTCTCTACTCCCAAGCAACCTCATTAAGTCTTGGAGGAACAGGATCTCACTGTGTGCCTGTCTCACTTGTAGACATCTCTGGGGATTATTGGTGGGCAGGGAATGTCTAAACTGAGCCCCCCTAGGTCCACTCCATGTCCTGGAGGGTAAAGGAGTAAATCCCTCTGTCAGGGAAAGTATTCTTTCTTTAGTGTATGTTTTCATCTACTTTGTTGAAAATCAGGTGGTCATAGCCATATGACCATTTTATTTCTGTGTACTCTGTTTGGTTCCATTGTTCTGTATGTCTACCTTCATAGCAGTATCATGCTTCATAGCCACCTGGTGACCACTTCCCTAGCCACCTGGTGACCTTGGTGATATTTAGCAGTGAGGCATATAGCACTTTTTCTAGGATGAGTCCATAAACTTGAATGTCAGACCTTGTATGATGAAAGGTCTGATGGTCATTCCAGAAAAAGAATTCCAAAGTTGCTTTGAAGAGTGCATTAGGCAGTCAATAGCTATGTACAAGCTATTTGTGCATAGCTTGCCAAAGAGAGTACCTCAAAGATGACTATGATGATATTCAGCAATGAAGTTACGTAGCAATTTTCTAAGATGAGTTTGCTGAGGTAATTCTTACCTTGTATAAGAGCACTGTTCCATTTATGAGGGCATTGCCTCCTTAAAAGCCACACATCCCAAACACCATACCTCTCAACACTATTGTATTAAGCGTTAAGTTTCAACATGAATTTTGTAGGGGTCACAAACCATAGCAGTATATAGGGTAATTTTAAGATGCCTAAGAGAAATGGCTTTGTTGATCATGAGCTCACAATCCAAAATTACAAAGTCAGCAGGAATAAGAGCCAGCAAAATTAAATATCACAAATTTAGGAGGAGCCAAGATGGTGGCTGAGTAACAGCTTCCTTGCAACTGGGCTCAGTGAGACTGGGGAGAGAAGACTTCAGGCATGTCTGGCTGGTGAGATCTGCCCAGAAACATCCCTTTGGGGACACAGGGAGACAGCATGAGACTTCTGGACGTCCTGAGGAAGGAAAAAGCGGTGGAGATCTGGCAAGTGGTTGCGTGTGTTCGTTCGGTCTAATCCTGCCAGCAGCTGTGACTACAGCACCAGTGAGATTGCAAACTGGAAAAGACCTTACCTGTGAGCTGTTTGGGTTTCTTTTGGACTTGGCACTCAGTTGAACTGCCTTGAGAGAACTGGGGCAAGAGTGTGGAGGTATTTGAGTGTTGTCTGGGGCTCCAGACTGAGACACCGAGCCAGAAAGAGCTACCAGTGTTTGGTTGTGGGCTGTGTGGAGCCATCGTAGAACTGCCCCGGCAAGCTCCACCATCAGGGTTGCAGAACAACCATCAGGGGGGAGCAAGTAATCTAGTGACTGAGCAGCCTAAAGGCGGGGACTGAGACGCCTTGCAGCCTTAGCCCTCGGGGCATTGGGTGAGACCAGTTTCGGCACACTGGGTAAGTGAATAGCCACTTAAGGAGTGATCCCAGCCACAAGCACTTTCCTAGGAAAGCTTCTGCTTAGCCCAAGTTTGCGATTTAAAGTGTCTTCTAAACAGGCTGAGGAGGATTTAAGCTCTCCACCCTGCAAGGTTTGAGAAATCATTACAGGCCTC
>CAUYON010029085.1:0-20710 GCA_963573935.1 Arctocebus calabarensis | reverse complement strand
CCCATCAACCCACAAATGGATTAATAAATTGTGGTACATGTATACCATGGAATACTATGCAGCCTTAAAGAAAGATGGAGACTTTACCTCTTTTGTGTTTACATGGATGGAGCTGGAACATATTCTTCTTAGCAAAGTATCAAGAATGGAAGAAAAAGTATCAAATGTACTCAGCCCTAATATGAAGCTAATTTATAGCTTTCATATGAAGGCTAAAACCCAAGTATAGCACAAGAATACAGGGAAAGGGGAAAGGGTGGGGAGTAGGTGGGGAAAATGGGTGGAGGGAGGGCAATTAGTGGGAACACACCTATGGTGCATCTTAGCAGGGTACTGGTGAAACTTATTAAAGGTAGAGTATCAATGTCTTTATATAGTGATCAAGAAAATGCTATGAAGGCTATCTGTAACAGTATGATAAAAATATTTCTGAATGTATATGAAGCACATTGTGCCCTATGATTGCACCAATGTACACAATTATGATTCAATAAAATTATAAAAAAAAAAGAAAGAAAGGTCATTTTGCCAAATTGTTGGCAGCTGAGAATGAAAAGTTAGTGTGAGAATGAGAAAGTCCTGGAGGCATATGCTCAGGAACGCTCCCTCACTTTCACAGATTTTACAACTAGGAATTCCACCAAGTTCTCAGTGTGAAAACCTGGGAATCCTTATGTTCTGGCCAGGGAAGGGGAAAAGTAACCATGTTACTGTTACTATGCCATAGTAACCAAGGCCTACTATGCTGGGGAAATGGCTTGGCCAGAGCCTTACTACAGCTTGGGAAAAGAGAATTACCCAACTCTACTGCTTCTAGCCTTCTTATCTAAGGTAGAGTGAGAGCTAAGAAAAACTTCTGAAGGTGATAGTCAATAACACAGGCCCACTAAAAGACTACAATGAAGTAAAAATATTACAAAAGAAAATGCTTATCTTCCACAGCTTACACCAAATCCAGAGGACTCCACTGTAAAAGCAGTAGATTATAGCAACAAGAACAACAAGATACCACCTTTATTTAAGGAGGAGTTTTAAGGGAAGCTCAAAGACAACAGGGAAGACAAAAATAAAGATACTAAAGGAATTCGATATATCAGATACTGACAGCTATAGCAAAACTTGGACAGCTCAACTGTAAACAAATTAAAATAAAACCTCACATTAAAAGACTATTCACCTCATTTCCTATTACCTGAAAAATCATGTCCAACTTTCAGGAAAGAGTTGTAAGACAGGCTAAAAGTCAAGTGAAAAGGCACAAAGAGGTATCATATCTAGACTCAGATATTATAAAAAATTTGGAATTATCAAGTAAGGAATTGAAGATAATTCTGATTAATATGTCAAGAGCACAAATAGAAAAAAGTAGACATCATGTGTGATCATATGGTTGCCATCCAGAGAGATGGAAACTCTAACAAAGAATCAAAATGAAATGCTAAAAATCAAAATCACTGCAAGTGAAATTAATGCCTTAGATGGGCACAGTGATAGATTATACACGGCCAGAGAAAAGAATCAGTGAGCTAGAAGATATAACAGTAGAAATGTCCTATTTAAGTAGAAACTTAAATGCTAAAAGAAAAAGAATAACCCTTCCCCCGCATCTTCAAGGGGAGGGGTTAGTAAGTTATAGCTAGATACATACACACCTGTATATACATATGTATGTACTAGAATATAAGTACATATAACATAAATATATATGTAAAACTTTATAATATTTAATAGTTACATAGTGCTCTCCAGCAAGCAACTTTCTAAGACTTTTACATATATTCATTTATTTCTCAAAACAACTTTGAGACAGATGGCATTATTGTCCTCACCTTAGAGGTCGTTCTTAAGATATTCTGAGAAGTGCTAAGATAAAGAAAGTGGATGGAAAGAAAGTGAAGAGTTAAAGCCTAAATTGAAGAAAAGTCAGGAAATGATGAGGGAGTTAATTCATTGCTAAATTCAAATCAAATGTATAATAAGTGCTCTAGTAGGTTACAAAGGCCAAGACTGTAAACTGCCTTCACTGGGGCCCCTCTAGTGGCTTAGAGGATTTACAACAAGAAGTAGAAGATCAAACTAAAAATCCTTGGGGGGATGAGAAATATAAAACCTTGACTACCAGGAAAAGCAACAGGCAATGGGAATTATAAAGGTTTATGAATTAAATAAGTTTTGATAGTAAAAATAGAAGCATATGTGAGCACGCTAAGGCCTTCACTGAGTTCTGAAACAATTGTGAACTAAGCTGATGCTAAAGACTTAGAGGAAACTGAATTTTCTTTGTAGCTTAAGATGAATGATTCCCACAACAACCTGAGCACCACAAAAGAAGAGTAGATGGAGATAGAGAAGGTACCTGGACTTGACACAGCCACTCAGGCTACCCTTAGATAGTCAATCTAAGAACCATCTCTCTTCTCAGCATGCCATCATTACAACTGTCATTATTTACTGAAGACTTGTTATATTCCTGGTCAAACTCTAGCATCTTGAGAATTCTCATAGCATGGAGAAATGGCCTAATCTTGCCTTCAAGGAAAATACATAGTAATAAAAATATTTTCTGTTGATTTTGGGTTAATTGCTAAATTTATATGTTTAAACACATGGATGTCTTTTTTAAAAGCAAAGCACAAAACCAGAGACTGAGTAACATTTTTGGAAGCACACAATCTGTGATTATCTAGCTTTCCAGAAACATCTGGAATTTGAGTTCCTGTTTTCATTACCCTGGAAAGCAATAAGCTTCCTCCTGACATTCACCTCCTGTTGACCTTATTGTAACAAGGCTTAAAGGAGTCCCAGATTTGTCTGTGGAAGTAACATCTAAGACATTGCGTGAATCGTCTCATGATCCATATTGTCCAGAAGCATTCTGCCGTGGAAGTGAGATAGGAATGATGGTTAAGATGTAACTACATTTCACTGACTTAAATGTTTGTTTCACTTATTTTTGTTCTGGCATATAACTTATTTTCCTAGGACTAAGGTCTTCAGCATTTCCAGATAGTTTGTAAATGTTAATGTGAAAATCATTTAATTTCATTGCTACTATTGACTTAATTCAGGGTGAATAAGTAAAAAGATCTCATAAATAGGTCAACTTTTCACCTTTTTATTTTTGATTAAATTATCCAAAAACAGAATTCTGACTTTTGTGATGTAGCCCCTCTGGATGTGTGAAATTTCATAGATCAAGGGGATACTCCTGAGGGTAGCTGGACCAAGCCATTATTATGGTAACTTACCCCAAAGTGCTGACTGCCAGACCTGCTTCTCAATTACAAAAATTTTTACTAATGTTAACATGAGACAAGTTGCAAATAGAGGGAAGGTGGGGAAAGAATTAATGGTTGTGGCACTTAGCTTTTATGGCAACTGACTGTGGAGCCACTGTCTTCATTTACTACCCTAGAGAGTGTGTATAGGCTGTAAAGAAGAAGCTAAAACCATAAACAAGAAACATACCATTAAAAACATTAAGGAGAGCCAGGAGGCCTTCATGGTGGCTTTAAAAGTGCTCGTCTTTGACATCATAGGGCAGACACACCTGAGGACAGAGTCAAGTCTGATCTCAAGGAGTATACTGGGACTGGGAACCATACACATTTAAGCAGATAAAAATGAGGCAGAGAAAAATTTCACTTGTTTTGTGTTGCTGCTTTTTTTTTACATTTTAGGCATCTTCATTGAGATATAAGGTCCACATATTTAAATTGAACAATTTGATAAATTTTTGACAAGCGTTGACATACATGAAACTGTCGATAAGATGATAATAATTAATACTGCCACCATCTGCAAAAGTTTGTAATCCCTTCCATTCAATTTCTTACCCTACCTTATCTTCACACAAATCAGTCAATTGATCTCTATTACTGTGGATCCAGTTTTATTTTTAAAGTTTTATATAAATTGACTCAATATATCATTTTATTAGTCTGACATTTTATACTCAGCATAATTATTTTGAGCATAATTCTTTTGAGTTTTAATAATATGTGTTGTTGCATGTAGCAATCATTTTTATTGTTGATTACCATTCCATTGTGTGGCTATCACATAATTTGTTTATCCAATTACTTGCTACTAAGGATTTGAGTTGTTTCTAGTTTTTGCCCAGTACAAAGAAAAATGTTTTGAGTATTTGTGTTCAAGTCAGTATATGGCTATATGCCTTTATATCTTTTGGGTGACTAGAGGTGAAATAGTAGGGTTATATGGTAAATAGATGTTTAAGAGAATGCTGAACCATTTTTAACATTGGTTATATCATTTTAAATTCCCACCACAGTTATATGAGAGTTCCACTTGCTTTATGTCCTCATCAAACCTCGGAATGGTTAATCATTTTAATCTTTGCTATTCTAACAGCTGTATATTCATAACTAATGAAAAGTTTAATCTATTAAAATTTCCCCCCAAATGACACAGAATAGAATTAACAGATAGAATATTAAAACAATAATTGTATAGGTATTCCATGTGTTCACGAAGCTATAGGAAAGACTTGATAAGGAAAAACATGGAAGATAATAAATGATCTAAATCTAATTTCTAGATATGAAAACAAAAATGTCTGTGATAAAATTATACCAAATAGAATTAACAAAAGATTAGACATTTTCAGAAGAAAAATTAATAAACTTAAAAATATTGCTATAGAAATATTCAAAGTCAAGAGAGAAAATAACACTGAAAAAAAATGAATAGACTATTAAGAGAGTGGTGGTGCAACTTCAAAGATCCAAATACACCTGGTTTTGAAATCTGCAATGGAGGCAGTGGGAAAAAATATTTGAAGAAACAATGGCTAAAAATTTTCCGTTCTAGCACTGCTCCTGGGTCGGCGCTCCATTACCAGTGCAAGGGCATCGCCACCTCTGTGCAGGCCGGCTCCTCTTTAGGTGCCATTTTCAAATCTCTCTACCTCCAGGGCCGGTGGCTGGGGAGGAATGCAAGTCCCAAGAGCGATGCAGCTGCAAAATGAGGGAGCCGTGGCTGGCTGATTTAAAAAAAAAAAAAAATTCCATTCTTGATGGATACTATAAACCCACATATCCAAGAACCTTGAACAACCCTGGGCACACCAAAGAAGAAGAAAATTACCTGAAACAATAAAAATTTACATCAAAAGATAGTCAGAAAAGAAGCACATTATATGTACAAAAAGAGACAAGAATGACAGCAGACTTTCTCTTAGAAACAATGCAAACTAGAAGATATCCTTAAAATATTGAAAGAAAAAACAAATGTCAGGCGGTGCCTGTGGCTCAAAGGGGTAGGGTGCCAGCCCCATGTGCCGGAGGTGGTGGATTCAAACCTAGCCCTGGCCAAAAACTGCAAAAAAAAAAAAAAGAAAGAAAAGAAAAAACAAATGTCAATCTAGAATTCCTTTTGTGTTGAAATATCTTTCAAAAACAAAGGTTAAAATAAAGATTTTTTAAGACATACTAAAGCTAGAAGAATTTATTACCAGTGAACTTATACTATAAGAAATTTGCAAGGAATTCCTTTAAAAGAACAACAATATTAAGTGTAGATCTAAATCTGTACAAAAGAATGAAGAACAAAAAGAACAGGGGTATGTTATTGCAAATAGAGTCTTTCGGTTCTTGCTTTAAAGCTTTGTTGAGCAGGACGAGGGCAGTTTTTATTCTAGAGCTAATTTTACTACTCCTGAGGCAGAACTCAGAGCCCTACCTAGTGCCTCAATTATGAGATTTCTCCATTGATGCAATAGTAATAAGTACTACTTATAATAGTAATAGGTACTGCTCCATCCTTGTCAGATCAGCAGGCATTGTTCTTGCTAACCCTTTGGAATGGGTCTTCTTTAGCCTTGAGTAGTTTCCTTGTCTGCATATGCTGATGGCTACTAAACTGATTTTAGTTAATTTAAGGAGGGCTCGGAAGATTTCCAGTTATTTGTCTATATAGTTCTCTCTTCTCTGGTATTCTGCTTTTTGTACAATGGCCAACTTGTCTTCCTATACACTAGATTATTTTCATCTCTGGGATACCACCACACTCTTTCTGGAGTCTTCTTTAACATACCAAGTGGTCTGTAAACATTCTCTAGGCAGTAAGTTGGACAATCATGGAACTCATTTTATTTGTTTGTAGGCAACAATCCCAGTTGTTTCCTAATGCCTAGTATCTTGATAAGCATTGTTTCACAAAGTCGTCCAGTTTCTTAGTTACACGGTTAATCTAATCCCTGTTACTCCGTCTTGGTTAGAAGTTGAGATTCATAAATTTAAATTTCCTCTGAACACCCTTTGCCAGTACAGATATCCTCCTCTGGAAGAAAGAATATTTTAAGTGTTGACTCTCAAGCCAATGCCCATTCTTGTTTGGACACACCTTTCACTGCCTTTAAACCTAAAATAATACATAGCCCAGACTGAGTGATAAGCAGGCAATTCTAGGAGAAAACCTTTACATGGATACAATTAGAAATCAGCATGTATGAAAGTGTAAAAGTAGATTCTAAGGGTGTTAAGCCAATAGGGACAGAATGTAAGAACTTGATTGGGCCAAATTTATTGTCATTATATCTCATCTACCTGACATTCAGAATTAATTTGTTTCCTTGAGCTCCAGGAAGTGGGTTGATAGTTTGCTGGGTTAAGTAATCAAAATATGGACCTAATCAAGGTTTACAGTAACTGAGATCATTATCTTTACTGGAATAGTCCTTGCATACTGCAGAGAGGAAAATGTTCAAATGCTTTAGGCAATAGATAAATGCGATATGCCACCTTCCTAGCCACTTCATGTCTGGTGGGCCTAAAGAACAGTAATGCATTAGGAAATGTCTTTGGAGAGGGATGTCATATCTTTGAAGTGATCTGCAATGATAATTGTGTGGAGACTAGACATGGCAGAGAAGGATAGTACTGTGTATATTGGGCTCACTCATCTCAGTGGGAATAATGGGTCTCAGATTGGTAAAGGCCACTTGGATAATCAAGTTAAGGTAAAATTACCACAATAAGCTATAAGAACAAAAACCGATATATTTTAACCCAGTGAGGTTTAGTAGATTTGTACTTGCTATAGTGTCCAAGAGAATTCCACCATGATACATTAAAACTGAGAATACCTACTGGTTATTTAGGGTTCTCCATAAAGCTGAACAAATAGAGAGTCAGTGACTGGAGTGTTGACCCCACTTACTGGGAAAAATTAGGGTGCTGCTGCATCATGTTCTAAGGCTGTGCTTAGAACTCAAAGAATTCAATTGGCCTACTCATGTTACTCCTTTGGTCAAAAAAAACCTGATAAGTCCAATAAAGAAAAGACAATCAAACACTAAGATCCTGCAGAAATGAAGGAAGCACCCACTAACTGAGGTACTGGCAAAAGACAAAGGAGACATAGAACGGTTAGTAAAAGTTAACAGCAATGATTATTGTCTTAGGCCTAATGGCTAGATATGGAGGCATGAACTCTAACACCTATTTTTGTTCTTGACTATTTCCTGTATGCCCTTTTCCTCCCATGCTTCCTTATATAAAGAGTTCCAGCTGGAACTAACATTCGGGTTTCAGCTGGGATTATAATTTGATGGGAATAACTTCTACTTGCTATGATAGTTGGTAAAACCTTTTGTTTTCCTGTGCTGGAGCCATGGATTACATGAAGGACAAAAATGGATTTTGATGGGAGAAAGATATAGCTCTCTTTTGCCTCATCAGATCCATTCTTCACCTATTTTTTGCCTTGTGTTCTGATCCCAGGAACTCAACTATATAAACCACATCAACAAATTTTGTAACACCTGACGTCAAATGGGTTTTAGCAATTAGGCACCTTGGAAAGAGATTTTTAAAGACATGGAAAAGTAAGATTAGGGCTTTCTTCCTATAAAATCAGAGGAAATGGCTGTGTCCTTTGATACAGGTTGTAAAACTTGACTCTCAGGCTCCCAGTAACCATACTTGACCCTTCTTTCTGTGGGAGTGGTAAGATATTGGCTGCCACTGAGCCCTATGCTACAGCATTATCCTCTGTGGTTTTTCTATACCCACTGTGGTAAATATCTTCCTTAATAAACTCCTGTTAATTATTCTATTTTGAGTTATGGCACCTGTTTCCTGATGGCATCTAACTGGTATATATTTTCCTCCTAAAATTAATCCTCCTTTTCTCGAGGAACTAAATACCAAAAAAGAGAGAGAGAGAGAACCTCATGTGGAAATAGGACTGAATGTTATGCATGACTAAAACTAGCCTTACTGAAAGTAAGAGGACATCTGAGGAGTTAGCCCAAGAACTCACTAATGTCATAGGAAGAGTCAGTAGAAATGGGTTAAAAATAGTCATTGGAAAAAGAGTTAACACCATTTATTTGTTGTCTCTCTCAACAACTACCCTGGTTATACCAGGTACCTCAATCACTGCAGAAAGTCATTTTCAAAGAACACAAGTTAACATAAATAAAAAGGAATTCCGAATGTCCTTGAATCTCACAAAGAAAATTAATGAATATCCAATTCATAAAGCACAGCAACATTTTTCAAAGTCTTCTTTTGCTCCCCCAACAATTCCTGTTCCCCTGCCAAGCAAGTCTCTCATACTCACAGCTGCTCTGCATCCTTTCTATATGGCAAAATTCCCCCACATTCTATCCAATTTTTTAGACTACCCACAACTTTCCCATCTTTTATCATTCTCCTCAACCTTCAGTACATATAAAAAACTAATGTTTCTGGATTTTTAAAGTTCTATTTTCTCTCCTTCATTAATGTTCCACATTCTCAGGGGTGGTGGGAGAGAGACAAAGAGAGAGAAGGAGAAAGAAAAAAGGGAGGGAGCGAGGGTTGGAGGGGAGAGAGAGAGTTAGATCTCATTAAGCAAACTAAGGTAAGCCCTTCCTATCCTCTTCTGTTCATTTCCTCTATTCTGCATTATCAAAAACAAAAACAAACAAACAAACAAAAAAACCACTCCCCTCAACAAAACAGGCCAAAGAAAAAGGCAGCCAAAAGCATAAACAAAACAAGAAAAAAAAAAAAAAAAGAAAGTGTTTGGCAAATTAAAACTCACCTAAAGAGTAAGGCAGACGAAAAGGAAAACACTCAACTTTGAGAATTGTACTGGCAGCACCACCCTTTAACAATTCGGTCCCCTTCATATCTTACTCTTAGACAAGGGCCTAAGAGAGCCTTGTGGAAGACCATTGACCACAAAGCTCTTTCCATTTCCACCCTCGCGCCCTCCCTCCCTCCCTTTTTTCTTTCTCCTTCTCTCTCTTTGTCTCTCTCCCACCACCCCTGAGAATGTGGAACATTAATGAAGCAGAGAAAATAGAACTTTAAAAATCCAGAAACATTAGTTTTTTATATGTACTGAAGGCTGAGGAGAAGGACAGAGTGCCTAGTGTGAACCCCCAAATCCTAGCAATCTTTAAGCCCTACAAGAAAGATAGAAATAATTCAGGTCATTTTGGTTTCTCTGAAACTGAAGCTTTTGGACATAAAATATGAGAAAGAATAATTCTTCTGTAGAAAGATTGAGTATAAGATAGATGAACAATTTCCTGTATCATATTAGTTCCCATCCAGACAGTTGCTTGGCTGGATAATTAATGGAATTCCTAACACATTTGATTTTTATGCAATCAGGGTCTGCAGATGTGGCTGAAAAGACTTCTAGTCCTTATATATTTGGTCTGTGCTTTGCATGACAGACACTGTTGTAGTACCTTCTGCTCTTTTGTTCCTCTCCTACACTATTTTGGGCTATTAAAGATGACTTGTCACTATGTGTTACTTGGATGTGTTGTCCAAATGTACTGTGCATAGTGTCTCATGTCTACAGCAGCCATCAGGAGGTGATTCCCTTAGGTGAATTAAAAACCCTTCTAAAGCTGTATATTTTATTCTATGGAAATACTAAATTGCCATTTGTGGCTCACCCAAAGTGATTCCTCAGGAAAACTATTGTTTTTCTTCACAGGACTCTTTTTTATTAGCTACCACACTGGTCTATCAGTTGCCATTTTCTCCCAAGCAGCCCTTGCTCTTCTGTGTTGTTAGAAGTTAAGCCTCAAGGGACTTGAAATTTCCAAGAAGCAGCAAAGCTTTCTTTTTGGCTTCTTGTCATCTTCATAACCTCACACCTGGATTCTTGAATTAAAAAAGAAATTTCAATGCCCCTTGGGAAATATTGCAGCAAATTGTAAACTATAATTCAATATATCCTTTTCTTAGTAGAGACCATCTCTGTAATCTGTACTGAAGTCTCCTGGGGTGTCTTTCCAGTACAGTTACAGAAAATAGGCCACACAAGAATCAGACCGCAATGGAAAGAGCTTTGTGGTCAATGGTCTTCCACAAGGCTCTTTCCATTGCTGTCTAATTAAAACAACCTTGAAACTGGCCCTGCTCCTTTGCATCAGACATAGTCACTAAAGAGGTATTTAGCACGCTCTCCTGTACAAGGGAACACAATAGCACCCAGACACTTGAAGTGTTCCTAAAGAGAAATCTGGTTTTTCCAACTCAAAACATAGCTACTAATCTAATGATTTGCAATAGTGCATAAAAATATCTGGTGGACCTTGATTTCCTTTCCCTTTCTTAGAATGGATGTATTTTGACCTTAATGTAGAAGCTGAGTGTTTACCACATAATGAACCTTTCCAAAACTTAATGCTGAGCCATCTAGTTATCATCACACAGTTCTACAGATCAAAAATTTGTACTCAGCCCTGCAGTTTTGCCACTGTAGGTTACTAATGTGTTTGCAGTTGGCTGTCAGCTTCTGTTTAGGCTAGAGACTGGCTAAGTACTGGGTTGGTCATCTTGAATCTCTTCCTCAGGTCTCTCCCTCTCCAGGAGGCTAGTATGGCAAGTTCAGATGGTGGCAGTTGTCACATTCTCTACCATCTCCTTGGTCAAAATGAGTCACATGGGTTGTAGGATGGGTACTATCAAACAGCAAGGTTGAACAGGGACTTAACTGCAATCAGTTCGCTGCACTTTGCTTGTTCTGCCTTCTTTGATGGCATCTCCTGAACAATGAATTGCCGCATATGATGCTTTTATTAACATCACAATATAAAACATCTAAATGACCAGACCATGTCTAATTCCTATGATACATTGACCTCTTGCTTTTGGACTTAGGCTGTGAAGAAATAAATCCAAACTAACAACTTCTCATAAAATCCCACATGTTTAAGATGAATCTTAGATAGCCCTCACAATATATAACACAACCAAAAATAAAACATTAAGTCAGAGAAGTAGATTTTTGATGTCCATACTTGCCAGGAAAACAGGAAAAAAACAAAAACCCAAGACACTAGGTTGATGGTACCTCCTCCATCCTTTCCCTCTTTCCTTTCCCCAACTAAACTTCCTGTCACTCAGCTGAAGTTACCTGCTATTTTGATCACATCAAACCCAGAGGAATTTGGCACTATGTGAGAAAGGGAAATCAGCCACCACCTACACTCTCTAACTCAGGAGCTGCCAAGAAATAAAAATGGGCTTTTCAAATGCATTGTTTCAGAGTTTGGAACTGCTTTCAATGGTAGTAACACAACACCCACCTCCACCACCCCATTCTATCCAAATCCCAAAAGAGACAGCAGAAAAAGCCATTCTGCCATTGACCTCATATAGCCCCCAATTTTTATTCATACACATAAAACAAGACCATCTTAGAATAATATTGCTGCAGTGTCTTGAATTCAACATAATGGCTTCACTTTGTATTATGTCTTCATTTGGACAGGCCCTTCCTACACTGCAGATGAATTACTTTTTCATGGGAAATACTCACTTAGTCTTCTGGGATCTCCATCCACATCTCAATATTGTCTATTAGAGAATATTTTGTTCCATAAAAATGTTTCAGAGAAAACTTTGTTGTCTTACATTTATTAAAGTAACTTTATTATAGAATAAGCAAATACAGCTTCTTATTGATGGTATGAGACAACTAAAATTAATACAAATACTATTAATCTGTGAACTATCTCTCAATGTCAGCATATCTAAATAAGCAGAATTATTACTCAACCAGCATGTACCAGGTGCCTGTGCCACATTTGGTTATAGACAGGGCTAGCCCTGGTCTTCCTGCACTAGCTTGCCGCCAACTGGGGAGACGGACCAAAGGCCAAAATGGCATGTTAAAGATGGCTAAAAATCCAATGCCTGTTAAAGATGGTTAAAAACCTAAGGTAGCAGGAACATTAGTATCTGAATAACAGTGGAAGAATAACAATTGAATAGTGTTTTAAATAGTATCAGAAAAGAGCTCTCTAAGGGGTTAAAATTAAGCTGAATTCAGAAGAATCAGCAGAAACCAGCAATGTGAAAAGAGAAGGAAGAGCCTTCCTGCCCACAGAAACAGTATGTACAAAGAGGAAAGAAAGGCCTTCCATGATCAAGGAGCTGGAAATGCTATTGGGTTTTGAGCATCATGAGAAAGGAGAGATGAACGTGACAGGAGGTTAGAGAGTAGGAAAGGGGTGAGCTATAGTTATATAGGCTTTCGCCTATAGCCAATAGCCTAGATTAAACGTCTTTAACAGATTTAAAAGTTTCCTTTTAATCTGTTGCTAAAAGTTTTTAATCACTAAGGGGTATCTATTTAATTATATCAGAATTTGGAGATTCTGGAGCATCTATCAAAATGGTCAGATGATTTTTTTTTTTCTGTTAATATGGTCAATTACATCAATTGACTTTTGAATATCAAGCCAGCTTTGCCTTTTAGGAATAAATTCTGCTTGATTATAATTTACCTTTTTGAATAAATTGTTAGTTTTTATTTGATAATATATTTTAAACATTCATGTATTCATATTAAAAATGTATACATACACATGCACACACACAGCTTTTGTTACTAAGATTTTGCTGGTGTCATGACCAAAGAAAATCCTTCTTTCTTGTTTTATGGGAAAGTTTAGATAAAGTTGGTATTATTTTTTTCTTAATGCTTTACAGAATTTACAAATGAAATCATCCAGCCTCAAAATGTTTTCTGGGAAGTCTTTATAACAGGTATAATTTCTTCACTAGGTTGAGAGAAATTCCATTTTCTTTTCTTGTGTCACTTTTTTTAAATTGTAATTTTTAAAGAAATGTCACTATTTAATCTAAGTTATCAATTTGCTGGCATAAATTGTCTCGTTTTGTTTTCTCATTATACTTTTTTTTATTTCAAAGTTAATATGAGGGTACAAATTTTTGGATTACATTGTTTTCCCTTCCAGGGTAAAGTTCCAGTTGTAAAAGAGCCCCTCACCCAGGAGATGTGTTATACATTCTCACTATGTGCACAATATGTGAGATCCTGTCCCATGCCCTCCCTCTTGCTGCTGATGGCTCTCCTTCCTCCTCCCCCACCTCCATACTAGACTTATTTGTGTTTTATTGCTCATCTGAGCATGAAATTGTTTACATGTGTTCATATGTGTTCATATTAGTATGGAGTATATTGGATATTTATTTTTTCATTCTTGCAATACTTTATTTACTAAGAAGAATGTGTTTCAACTCCATATAGGTAAATGTAAAAGTTGTAAAGTCTCCATATTTTTATGGCTGAATAGTATTCCATGCTATACATATACCACAGCTTATTGATACATTCATGGGTTGATGGGCATTTGGGTTAATTCCACAATTTGGAAATTATGAATTGAGCCACCATAAACATTCTAGAGTAAATGTCTTTGTGGTAAAATGATTTTTGTTCTTCTGGGTGGATACCTAGTAATGGGATTGCAGGACCAAATGGAAGGTCTACTTTTAGTTCTTTGAGGATTCTCCATATTTTTCTCCAAAAAGGTTATATTAGTTTGCAATCCCACCAGCGATGTGGAAGTGTTGCCATCACTCCACATTCATGTCAGCATCTGCAGCTTTGAGACTTTGTGATGTGGGCTAATCTCACTGGAGTTAGGTAATATCTTAGAGTGGTTTTGATTTGCATTTCTCTGACAATTAAAGACAATGAGGATTTTTTTCTTTTTTTCCTTTCTTTCTTTCTTTTCTTTTCTTTTTTTTTTTTTTTTGGCCATTCATCTGTTATCTTTGGAGAAGTTTCTGTTCAAGTCTCTTGCCCACTTATAGAGGGGGTTGTTTGCTCTTTTCTTATTGTTTAATTTTAGTTCTCTGTAGATTCTAGTTATCAGGCCTTTGTTAGATTCATAACATGCAAAAATTTTCTCCCATTCCAAAGGCTATTTGCTCTGTTTGTGGTACCTTTAGCTGTGCAAAAGCTTTTTAGCTTGATCAAAACCAGGAAATGACCCAACAAAAAAAAAGAAAACTATAAACCAATATTATTAATAAATATCAATGCAAAAATATTCAACAAGATATTAGCAAGCAGACAATGACACATTAAAAAACTTACACACCATGATCAAGTGGGTTTTATTCCATAGATGCAAGGTTGGTTCAACATATGTAAATACATAAATATAATTCACCACATAAAAAGAATAAAAAACAAAAGACATATGATTCTCATTATACTTCTAATGTTTGTAGGATCTATAGAGATAAACTCCCTCTTGCTAATGATTATAGCGATTTTTTTCTCTCTATGTATATTTTCCATAATCAGTCTCTAGCAATTTAGAAATTTTCTTGTTTTCAATGAATGAGTTTTCACTATTTGTATGTTTTATATTTGATTAATTTCTTCCGTGATTATTTCTTTTCTTTTTACATTTATGTATACTCTTATCTTTTCTCTATCATTTTGAAGTTGAATCTTAGCTTCTAAAATTGAAAAATTTCTTTTTTCTGATAGAAACATTATTGCTATAAATTCTCTCCATTCCTTGCTTTAGCTGATTTCACACATTTTGTTAGAGTGTCTTTTTATTGCTATTTTATTTGTAATATTTTATTTAATTTATGATCTCTTTTCTAAACCATTTGTTCTTCAGAAGGCTGGTGTTTAATTTCTAAACATTTGGTTATATATATGTGTGTGTGTATTTTAGTTATACACATATACACATATATATTTGTTATATATGTTATATATATACATACATATACACATATATAGACACACAAAAAATATATACAGAGAGAGAAAGAATGAAACCAATTCACTTCTCATCAACAGTATAACAAATAACATTGAGAAAAATGTTATTCAAGAAGCTGTTGTATATTATTTTGCTTAAAGTCATGGTTTATAAGAACTTATCAACAACCCTAAGTGGTGACTCACTGCATTTTATATTTGCAAAATGAAGTGATCTATAAATATCAATTAGATCAAGGTGATTAATAGCATTGTTCAAATCAGTTATATCTTTACTAAAGTTTGGTCTAGTAATTTAACTCCTTAAAACTCAATAACATTAAACTCTCCAACTATAATTATAGAACTGCCTGATTCTCTATATGATTTTGCCACCTTTTACTCCACATGTTTTGAAACTCACATATTTGGTGCATACATGTTCATGATTGTTATGTCTTCCTGATAAACTGCCATCATTATTATTATGAAATGCCCCAAATTGTCTCTGATAATAATCTTTTTTTTTGAAATCTATTTTGTGCTAATACTAACATAGCCAATTAAGCTTTCTTTTGCTTAATAAATGTGTGGCATATTGTTTTTATAATCATTTATTCTCATTCTAAGTGTGTCTTTACTTTTAAAGTGACTCTCTTGTAGATATCATAATGAGATATTTTAGTTTTAACTGTGCTGTGTCTGCCATTTGAGTGTTTAGAACCTTAATACTTAATATAATAACTAATACTTTGGAATTAGACCTATCATTTTATTATTTTATGTGTGTTTTTCTGTTGGTTTTTTTTTTTCTTTCTCTGTTCCTACCATTTTGTGGCATATTTGAATATTTTATTCCATTTTTAACTTATTCATTGTTTTTTAGTAATGCATATTTTTTAATGAATGAGACTGGAATCTATAATTGTCTTAATAATATGAAACAAAACTAAAATATTTACTTTCTCCTTATTCTCTATAATATGAAACAAGATTTGAAGGAGAGCAGCCTTGGCTTCTAAGCTTAATGAGTGTAGACTAACAGGGCACTAAACATTTTAACATTATCTATTCTTTCTCCTCGTAAGAATGTTTTATTTTATGTTTTTGTTTTGATGATGTTTGTGCTGCTTGACTAATATTTTCACTCTCTATGAAGTCCAAGCATATACCTTCACTGCAGGTTAAGCCATTAGCAGCAAAAACAGTTATACTATAAAGAAAAATACAGTATAGAAAGCACAAATGTCTCTACTCATTAACATAAACAGCAGGATAAGCAATGAAAATAAATGAGTTTAGGTTATTATTCCCAGGAAGAGCATTTTCATTCATTTCAAGGAAATAATTTATAAAAGCTGTTTAACCACTTTAAAAGTAAAACAGAAGCATATTAGAAGCACTGGAGACTTTTTCAAATAATTCAATGCCAAAAAGCAGACATGTCTATGCTAGAGGAATGATAGAGTTAAGATGAATTTGTTTGGACCCAATTAATCTTTTGGCTATTTCCTTGCCAGAGAATGGGCTCAACTCTCTGTCAAATGATTTAGTTGTTAGTAGGTCTGCAAATTAACTCTTTTAAAGACTCCAAAATGTTTACCATCATCAGAAGAAAATGGTGTTTTCATATATTCCATTAGTCTTATTTTAATATTTCCATATTACTCAGCAATAGGAAGGAATAAACTACTTATACATGTAATAGCATGATGGACATCAGAAGCGTGATGCTCACTGCAAGAATCCAATCACAAAAGATTCTACATCACATGATTTTATTCATAAAAATTTTAGAAAAGGAATTATTGTTACCAGAGGGTTGGGCAGAATGGAGAAGATTGGCTGAAATCAAGCAATGAGGAAATATTTTTCATGATTGTGGTGGTGATTACACAACTGTATATACTTGTCAAAAATTACAAAATTGCACCCTTGTAAGTGGAAAATTTCATTGAATATAAATTAAACTCAAAGAAATTGACAAAAAAATGTTAAAAATGAACAAAAAAATTGAACTTCAAGTTGTTACCAAGTTGTTAACTGGTAATAAAATTCTCACCAAAATAAAAACAAAGTAATTTAAAGATCCATTGTAATTGTCAAAGGCTTATCTCTGAGTCCAATATACTTCATACGCATATGTGAAATTCCTACATTGCTAGAATCTCAAAGTTTGCTAAGCATTTTATTCACCAAATAAAAAATTAAAATGAGAACTTTGACTTTTGAGAAGTTGAAATTTTCTCTACATGTTAAACTAATCTCTTTCAACATTTTCACTAAATTGCTTATTATATTTTGTGTTCATATAATCAACAAATCAAATTTTGCCTGAATTTTAAGTGATTTTAAATTCATCAACACACTATTAACTATAAATATAGTATATGAATCATTTAACTGTAACTCTTCATTCTTTGTGCAAATGAAGATAGAAGGCTGAAATTGACAAATCTGAAGAACTCCTGTACTACCCCAGGAAAATTCACCTTACTCTCAATATTTTTAGTAGTTCAACAGTTTTTAAGACTTGTCTCTGTGTCAGATTCTAGACAGGCATACTTTTATTTAAGTTCTCCAAGAAGATTCCAACCTTCATTGACTTTTTTTCTGTTCTCTGAATATCTACAGTAAATGTGATAAGCAGCATCTGATTATTTATATAATGTCTTTGTATTCATGATTATTAGACAAATAGGGAAATAGAGCTTGGGAAGATGGAAAAAAGGTAACATCTATAGAAGAGCAGTATTAAATGATTTTGCAATAAAACCTTGCAAGAAAGAATAAGATGGAGTTAAGTTATTCTAGTTCAAGGTTTTGGAGCTGTATGTATTTCTTCTTCTTTTTTCTTCTTTCTTCTTTCTTCCTTCTTCCTTCTTCCTTCTTCCTTCTTCTTCTTCTTCTTCTTCCTCTTCCTCTTCCTCTTCTTCTCTCCTCCTCCTCCTCCTCCCCCCTCTCCCTTCCCTCCTCCTCCTTCTCCTCCTTCTCTCCTTCTCCTCCTCCTCCTCCTCCTTCCCCTTCTTCTTCTTCTTCTTTTTTTAAAGAGACAGAGTCTCACTTTATTGTCCTTAGCAGAGTGCTGTGGCATCACACTGCTCACAGCAACCTCCAACTCCTAGGCTTAGGCAATTCTCTTGCCTCAGCTTCCAGAGTAGCTGGGACTTCAGGTGCCTACAACAACACTTGGCTATTTTTGTTGTTGTTGTTGCAGTTTGGCCTGGGCTGGGTTTGAACCTACTACCCTCAGTATATGGGGATGGAGCCCTACTCACTGAGCCACAGGTGCCGCCCTATGTATTTCTTCTTATTAGAGAGGCTCCAGTTGAACAGGAAAGCAAAGTTAAGTCCAGACCAGAGTGGTCTGCTTTGCTGGAGTATAGCGGTAATGGTGGGCAGAATTAATGATACTAAGATTTCCCCCTTGTCTATGCTCAATTTTATAATTTAATAATATTAATAATTTAAAAGCTGACTAGAACTTTTTCTAGTTCTGTAAAATTAGTCAGAGAAGCATCTCTGTATCTTCAGAGTTGTAAGACTGAGAGATTGGAATCAACATTCTACTTTCATTAATTTTTTCCTATGCACTATTCTTATATTTTGATTGACAGTTTCTTGAAACCAAAATTCCTCTAGGACTGTTTGCAATGATGCAATTCTCTGACTATTTTGGACACCAAACAATTCTCAATGATTGTTTTTCTTTATTTATGCAGACTTTATAGATCAAGGATTCCTTGCTCTTGTGTATGGGTTCCATTAGTGATAAGCCACAGATGCCACCAACTGAGCTTGTAAAATTAATTTCAAGAAATTTCAAAAAGTTCATGCTAACTAGGAATTTTACTTCTAGAAAGTATTTAGCTACATATGAAATGTAGAAAAAAAGAGGAAGAGAAAGGGCAGATGGGCCGGAAAGAAAAAGAAGGAAAAAAGAAGATGGAGGTAAAGGGTAACCATGTGAATAGAGATACAGTTTTATGATTTAGATGCCTTGATTTTTTTTCCCCATCTCTATGGTACAATTTTTTTTTTCAACTATCTCATTCAGTATATGGAATTGTGTGTTTCTTTTCTCTCCTAATTCTTATTTCATGAGGAATACTTTCTATCATTAAATCAATGATCCAAATAACTGTTTCTTTTCAGAATGAAGAGCTTTAAGAACCATTATACCATTGGTATACATTGTGACATTTTGGAAACATTAGATGTTATACAACTGTGTCCTTAATTTCGAATCACTATGTTCAAGGAGTATGTATAGCTATTTGGTTACTAAGAACAAGGGGGAAATAATCACATCTGAGTCAATTCACAGAGAAAAGGCCTGGTAGCCTAGTCACAAACCACCCCTGCTTATTGGCTAATGTCCAGCAACCCCATGGGTCACATGGGGACAGGATGAAGGCTGATGAATGGTTTAGTGCAAGTCATGTTATTTATATTTTATTTATTTAATGTTTAACAATTGTGTGCACTTCTACCAGGGATCTGAAGCATCATATTTATAAATCATGATAATTGAGATGAAAATTTCAATATGTTATATAAAGAATTAGATTTTCCAAATTCATACATCTCAGAGATAGCCAAGAGGGTAGCAGCTGCTCTGGATATAAAACACATTTGGATTTAGGATCTGTTATTATGTGCTCAGGGCCCTACATTATCTCCTCTCAAAAGCTGCATCAAAATTAGTTTTGTTAGTCAGATAATGAGCACGGGGCAGACATTGAAATAGTCATTCAAAGCTGCTGCTCCCTTGCCTTTGGGGTGGTATTGTTACTGATATTTTGTTCCAGGAAGAGGTCAACTTAGAACAGAAAATATCTTCTTTTCTTTTCTTCTCTGGAAAACATATTCAGAATCTAAACCCAGGCAGACTTTGTTGCATCTCGTTCTCAAGAAAAAATGTCTAAAGAGTATGTTTACAGAAGTTATTTTTGTAAGATGAATTGCTGTTAAATTAAGTAAATTAAGAGAATAATCCAAACTTTCTTTTAAGTTCATGAGAGTGTCTGCACCCATCAGACATTTTCTCTCTAGCCTGAGGTGTTTGGGCAAAGCAACACCCCCCTTTTGGGGTGCAGTTTCTGACTCAAGTTATTAATAAGATCAACACTATCTAAAATATGCTCAGGGCCATTTGAAAAAAATATAAAATAGATATAGGAGGAGCCAAGATGGCGGTCTGTACCCAGCTTTCTGCAGACGCTCCTGTCCAGAAGGAGAGTTAAAGGACAGAAATATAGTGAGAAAGCCAACGGTTTGGAGCTGAACCAAGAGACAAGGTCGAGGAACGCACATCAACACTGCTGGAGCGACCTGCGACCCCAAGGATACAAATAAAAGGTATAGAGCACATCGCCAAGCAGATGGGAGTCCCCTTCCCCAAGAGAACAGCTCGCAGTATACACCATACCTCCATACAAACAAGCAAGCAGAGTTCGGCTGTCCTCCCACGCTACCCCACGGGAGAGACCCTCTAAAAACCAGACCTCCTTCCCCTGCGCCGCGGCACTCTCCTGCCAGGCATAAAGCAGCATAAAGCTGTATAAAACTGTATATATTCTCTACCTGCAAGTTGGAACTCCCTGCACTCCCCTCCACTTTCACCCTGAGGTTTGGAGGTCTCTCCCCCACGGAGTCCAGATTCTTGAACACTTTCTCGAGGGGTGTGGAC
>CAUYON010029083.1:0-29851 GCA_963573935.1 Arctocebus calabarensis | reverse complement strand
TCCGCCTCCCAAGTAGCTGGGACTACAGGCGCCCGCCACATGCCCATTGATGTGCTGGTTTTATATACCAGTTGAAATATTTTCATCAAACTGGTTAACATAGCCTTCACCTCGTTTTCTTAGTTATTGTGTTAAGACATTTATACTCTACACTTAGGAAATTTAACATGTCCCCTTATAAAATGCACCATTTCATATAACCTAGCTATAGCCCAAGAAGAAGGAGAAAGAGAAGTAGGGAGAAGATGGGGGGGGGGTAATTGGTGGGAACACAGCTACAGATGTTTTTCTTATGGTGGCAAAAAAGAAGCTATTTTTTATGCTAAAGATAAACCTTAACAGCTTTAATTGCTTTGGTGAAAAAAATGGCAGTGTGATTTTTCATATGTTCCCAAGTGGATGGGAACCTTAAAAGGCAGTGAGTGTCCACCTGTTTTCACTTTGAGGCTGGCGGGAGAGTCACTGTTGCCATAGACAGTGATTTGGGGACCTGGTGGCATCCACTGCCCCCACCCCCGCTTACTCCCCCAATCTCACCACTTGGCAGTCTCAGCTGCTTGCCCACGATTTCCTAGTGACCACGGTTTTCTCTTTGTTTAATTGTTTCCAAAACCTGCACCATGAAAATAATTTAACCAACATCTGGGAAAGGCAGAGTCTGTTTATCTTGTGAGCAAAGCACAGTCATTCCTCATTTTTTAGATAGGTCTTTAAATTGCAAAAGTGCTCAGATGTGGTTTTTCCGAGGAGAAGTTGCTATCCGGCACTCAGCTGGACCGGCCTCATCCCTCTGTAGGTGGGGGAAGGTTGTCGAGAGGAAGGGTTGCAACAAATACCAAGTGTTAGGAATGTGACCTGTGCAGCTAAGAAAATAAATCAATAAAAACAAAAGAAATTTTAAAAAGAAAAGAAATCTCAGATGAGGTTAGCAGGCTCTGACGCCTTTGAGGGGGGAGAAGGCAGGCCCTAGCTGAGAAGCTCCCTGAGTAACAGCAATGCCATCTCCAGGTTTAAAGATGTGTGCAGACCAACGGCTGACCTGAGGAGCTTCCCAAATAGGGAAAGCAGAGTTTCTACCCTCCAGCATCCTAGACTAGCAGCTTGAGATTGAGACTCTCCAGAGGGCCCAGTTCTCCCTGTCAGGCTGCCTCACTCATGCTGTCACTTTCTGGGAAACAGGTAACAAGGGGCGTGACATACCAGGGCTGCAGGCTGACAGCCCTCACACTGCAGAGGCTGTGCCTGGCCTGATGTGAGGTCTTCTCTCTCGAACATCGAGTCCATCTCAGCTGAGATGGAATCCACTTCTAGGAATCCACTGTCTTTTCTTTCTTTCTTTTTTTTTTTTTTTGTAGAGACCGTCTCATTTTATCCCCCTCGGTAGAGGGCCGTGGGGTCACACAGCTCACAGCAACCTCCAACTCCTGGGCTTAGACGATTCTCTTGCCTCGGAATCTGACTATTTTTTCTGAGTATTTACAACAGAGCTTTGGATTTTCAGGGTCACTCTCATATGTTGCTGGGGAAATACAAATTGCTACAACCAATTTTGGAAAGACATTTTGGCAATTTTTTATAAAGTTAAACGTGGACTTACCTATGATCTAGCAATCTCAATTCTAGGTATTTACCCAAGAGAATGACAAATGTATGTTCATACAAAAACCCTCTTTGTGAATACTTACACAAGCTTTATTTACAATAGCCAAAAACTAGAAACAATTCAAATGTCCTTCATCTAATAAATGAATAAACCAAGGAATGTCCACAGTATGGAATATGACTCAGACATAAATAAACTGTGGAATGCCCATGCTATGGAATGTGACTCAGAAATAAAAAGCAGCCAGGCGCAGTGGCTCACACCTGTAATCCCAGCACTCTGGGAGGCCAAGGCAGGTGGATCACCTGAGCTCAGGAGTTCAAGACCAGGCTGAGCAAGAGCGATACCCCATCTCTACTACAAATAGAAAAACTAGCCAGGTGTGGTGACAGGCACTGTAGTCCTAGTTACTTGGGAGACTAAGGCAAGAGGATCACTTGAGCCCAGGTTTGAGGTTTTGCAAGCTATGATGACACTACAGCACTCCATGCAGGATGACAGAGTAACACTGTCTCAAAAAAAAAAAAAGTGAACAAAATATTGACATGTACGAAAAAATAGGTAAATCTCAAATGCATTTTGCTTAGTAAAAATCTCAGAAGACTATATGATTCCATTTGTATAATGACCAAGGAAAGTCCCATGAACAAACCATATACCCAGACACTGTGAATTATGATGTTGTAGAGGTGGCTTCTCAGATCAGTTGAGGAAAGGAAACTTATTCCACAAGTGATATGAGGACAAGCAAGTAATATCTGCAAAAAATCAGTAAAAGAAAGCTGGATCTATATATTTTGGGTTTGTTTGGAATTTATACTAGTAAACTTAAATATTTAAAAAACAGAACCATGACAGTACTGAGGAAGGACAAAATAAATGATACATTCATTGACATAAAACACTTTTTAGAAGCCTTGTGCATAACAAGGAAACAAGAAAAAAATTACTATTAAGCAGAATAAAAAACAAAATTAGCAATTGATGTCATAAATAAAAATTAATGTGCCTAATACAACGTTCCTAATAAATTAGTTAAATAATCAACCATCCAATAGAAAAAAAAATGATCAAAGGGTATGAATAAGCCATCTTAAAGAAATGCAAATGAATCATCATCTTCTTCGTTTTTTGTTTTTCTTTCTTTTTTTTTTTTTTTTTTGAGTCTGCAGCACTCTACCCAGGGAGACCTGGTAAAACTCTGTCTCCAAAAAAAAAAAAAAACAAAAAACAAAACAAAACAAAAATGTGCTTCTGAAAGACAAGTGTAGAAATAGGAAGAAAAACAAAATTCTTTTTTTTTATTTTTTTGTCACTATGTCACCCTTAGTAGAGTGCTGTGGCATCACAGCTCACAGCAACCTCAAACTCTTGGGCTTAAGTGATTCTCTCACCTCAGCCTCCCAAGTAGCTGGGACTACAGATGCCCACCACAATGCCCAGCTATTTTTTTTTTTGCAGTTGTCATTGTCGATTTTAGCTGGCCTGGGCTGGGTTCGAACCCGCCAGCTCAGGTGTACGTGGCTGGTGCCGTTGCCGCTGAGCTAAGGGCGCCATCCAGAAAAAGAAAATTCTTTACCCAGTTCACTTGGAGGCCAGAATGACAAAAACACTGGTGGTGCCTGCCACACCTCCCTCAGCCTGAGTTTTAAAGGAATCAGAACTGCAGTGTCCTAGTGGCTTATTCTGGGCACTGGCCGGCACTCTGCCGCAGCTACGGTGGTGTCCCCCACAGCTGCCAGCAATCCTCGGGGCTACACGGAGCTTGGGCCCTCAGAGTGTCAGATTTGGAGCCTGACCTGGGGAAGACGGCAGAGGCCAAGGCTGCGGGCTGCCTGTCAGCCACGGTGCTGTGGGGAACTCCCCGACGGGCTGTGGGCCAGGCAGCCTCGGTGGCTCTGGTTAACCCCTGTTGGATGAGAGATGGATTGAGACCACCTCAGAGGAGAGGCTCTAAGCACAAGTGCCACCAGCCACCCCACCGGCGGCCACTGTGCCGGGTGCTGCAGTGAGTTCCCAAGTCACCGTGGAAAAGGGTAGCATGTTTCCCCTCCCGCACCATCTTCCACACACCTGTGACAAGGACCCAGTCCCATCTCAGTGGGACAGTTCTTTGAGATACGGAAGGCTTCTGTGTCACCCACAGCTGTTCCGACACAGAACCGGGGGTCTTCATGAGTCTGCTCCGCCCTCTTACCGTCCTTTCCACGCTGTCCCCCAAGCATGCTGTGGACTTTTGTTCCCTCCCATCTGTTTCAAGCCTCAGACTGTTTCATCCACTAAGCATTTGCCCGAGACCCCGTCTCTGCTCCTGTGTTTGAGGAATCCATCCTATGTGAGGCGGGGTAGGAGGGAGGGCCTGGCTCTCTCTCCCAAGGTCTAGAAGGCCAGACACTTTCTCCCCAACCTCCACCGCCAGGGAAAGCCTGCCGGGATCCTTGAGTCTGGGTGAATGAGGGAAACACACAGGGAAGCTCAGAGGTCTCCCCGGCCTGTGTGGCAGCAGTGGAATAGCACAGATACAGCCCGCCCTGTCCGCGTGGGATGACGGCAGTGACAACCCCTCTATGTGGGCTGTTCCTGGATGGTGACCTTGACGGCTGCTCTTACCTCCGAGCTTCTTGTCTTTTGCCGATGCCTAAGTCTCCAGAATTCCTATCCACCCCAATGCACTGTAATTACTGCTGAAGTGGAAAGTTCTGGTTTCAATTTTTTGCAAGCACCAGCCCTGGCAGCTGCAGCGTGGCCAAAGGACTCTCAGTTGCCATCCCCTCTGCCGAGGCCCTCCCCAGTCCTGTCAGCTGAAATGGGCTCTCCGGGTCCAGCTGACGCAGCAGAGGCTCCGACCCCTGCTCCGTTCTCCTGCGTGCTGGCTCGCCTCCTCTCGAGAGCCCTGCTGACAGCTCACAGCATCCGGCCACCGCAGTGGAGGCAACTTCAACTTCCCTATAATGGAAGACCGAGTTTCCTCAGATCAGCTGGGTCACGTGCTCATCCCTGGAATGGCGGTAAAGAACAGGGGAATAAAGCCAGTCCCACTTCAGCCAGATGGGCTGCGAGGCTCAGTCAGAGCCACTGGGTTCTCCAAAGGCTCTGTCCAGAAGGCGATGCTGGACTCACAAGACAAACTCGGAAGAGTCACAGAGCACCGGCCAGCACCCAGGGCCTGGACTCACAAGATCCAGGCGCTCTGTCCAGAAGGCAATGCTGGACTCACAAGACAACTGGGGGTCCCCACCACCCCCTCCATGTAATTCCTTGTCTGCCACAAGTGTCTGTCTTATCTCTTCCTCTAGCCTAAAAGTACCTTGAGGGAAAAAACTTGTGTTTGTACAAATCCGGGTGCTAAGCGGAAGTGTCCGTGGTCCTGGACGTCCTCGTACAATGCATTGTTCCCTGGATACAAGCGATGTGAAGAGCATTTCCAGGACTTCTGAAATGCCCCTTCTCACATAGGAGGAGGGCTCCAGGAAGAAGCAGGGCAAAGAGGAGGACGGACAGGTGGCCGGTGGAGAGCAGGGGCAGGCCTGTCCCCGTGCACACTGGCCGGCTCACCTGCCCTCTGCCCCTCTCTGGAGCTGAGCCTGCCAGGTGCGTCCCCATCCTCACCTCCCACCTCCACTAAACCTCAGTTGTGGTTCTCCATGCTCTGCAAATGTCACACAAGAAACTCGGGCTCACTCGAATCCGGCCTTTGTGTCCCGGAACCCCCAGGGCGGCTGGCAGGTCTGACCTGGACTGTGCGTCAGGCCATTAAGCTCTGTCCCGTTTCTCTGTGGCTCTGCTGTCCGCCTCCCATTCCCTTCCTCTCCAGCTCCTTTGCTGACCTCCAGACCCCTCCTGTCCTGGTATTCCCTTCCTGCCAGATGTCGCTGCGGGCAACTTCCCAATCAATCTCCATAACTGGTCAATGCTGAATTTTTTTACTGTAAAAGTGCTAGTGAGACTGTAGGCGGGGCACCCCAGGTCAGACGTATACTCAGATATTGGGAGATGTTTCAGGACAAAGGGGGTTCATAGAACTTATATATGCTGTGAATGTGGTTTCAAGCGTGCCTACACATTGGGTTTTGAACACTCCCTGCAAAAACCAGACAGGGCAAGGAGTGGTGTCCTCTTTGCAAATGAAGGAAATGAGGTCAGAAGGGCTCATGTCGATTGAACTCACACGGCTAAGAAGGGGCAATCTCAGGACGGGTTCCTGGACCTTCTAACCCTAGGTTTCTGGTCTGGGTGACTGAGGAAGGGTGGCCTCGAGGAAACAGGGACAGCTGTGTGGCAACGGTGTTCACAGGAAGCATCATGCAGAGACATTAGGGAGGGCTTTGTGGGAGGAGGCTTGTCTGGGTGCTGGACACTGGGTGAGGACCTACCTCCGGGCAGAGATGCAGGCCGGCACTGCAGGTGGTAACACATTTATTTGAACCAGAAGCTGCACCTGTTGGGGCACAAAGTGATCTTGCTGATAGAAGCACAGCAATCCCGGGGAAAATCACTTAGCTTACAACTCGGGGTCTGTGCAGTGAATGATCAGCTAGCACTTTTCTCACAATTACATAAACACTCAGCAGTTAACAACATGTTTTCACATAAAGAATCTCATTTGCTGCTCACAACAACCTACAGGAAGCAGACAGGAGGGAATAATTTTTTCCCCAAAGTCTTGCAGCTTCAGTCGTAAAGGAGAAAGTCTGGGTTTATGTTGATTTCTTCCACTTTTTTCTCCTTCCTTCTGAACATCTTGGCAAAACTGGCTTGTCATCTCTCTCTGTGGCTGTGTAAATATCTTCAGTGGATCTGGGAGGCTGGGATTCCATCTGCCGTAGGACCTCCAGGAATCGTGTTTGTACAGATTGGGTGCTAAACGGAAGCTAAAGCTACACAGGGGCAGGTTTTCACTCTGGATCCTGCCCCTGAAATTCTGGAGTTGGAAAGGAAGACGAGAGAGGGGCTTTGTGAACACGTGTGTTTTTTGCATATTATCTGGACACTGCCTATGAGCATAAAAGTCAACTGATGTCCCAGAGACACCTGCCCTACAGAGGCCACATGGCTATAATCTGAGACATCAAGGCCCAGATCAAAACCAGTGCCTATGAAATTAAATTTTAATGAGTTTGAGCTAAAATTAATACAGAGTTTCACAGACAGTGAGACAGCAGAGAAGAAGTCTTTACAGAATAAAATCTCCCCGTGCTCACACAATGATGGGTGCCAAGCAGCCCCAGAAAAGCCTTTGAACAATTGTCAGCAGGCCCCTCCATCTCTCAGGCCCTGCCATCCGCCCTCCCCAGGACCCCGCACAGCTGACATCAGGATGTGCTGTTTTTTGCTTTGCACTTGACTTGCCCAGGACCCTCCTGGTGGTCCATCTGGGAGGTCTTCACAAGCCCAGGGCAGGAGAGAGAGGAACGAACAGAAGCCTCCTCGTCTTATCAATAATGAACTGTGAGGTGCAGAAAGTTACGTCGACTTCAGAAATGGAGCCCAGAGCTGAACTGTCTGCCTGACGGGGGTTGGGTGGTCGCAGCATTATAGACTCAGCAGTGCTGGCGGCACCACCAAGGTCCCTGAAGCTAAGAGGAAGCCCTTCCCGTGAGCAGTGAGGGCCAGGAGAGAAAGGGTTCTCACTCCCGCTTACCAAGCAGGGCACGGCTGGTCTCTGTGAGCAGCCGGGCAGTTCAGGAATGTGATGAACACATCCCTCCTTCTCCAAGCAACCCCAGCCCAGCCTCCAGCAGCTTCCGTCCCACCCCCAGCTGCTCCGCACCTGCCTTTGCCGTGGAACTGATGCTGCCCTTCATCACCTACCTCCTGCTGTGGTCCTGGAGGATGTGGCTTCCTCGTCGGACAGTGAGACAGCTTTGCCTACGGGGAATAAATGCCAGCAGAACAGCATATCTCTGCTTTTCCCCATTTCTTTTCCATTAAGGTGCACTGTTTGTGCTCTCCTCTTGTATTTAAAGCCCTTTAAAACTTTCCTACATGGATAACCCCCTTCAGCCAAGGTGGGAATCCTTATCATCATCTCCATACATGAATTGTTCTCTCTCTCTGTTTTGGAGCAAGCAAGATCTACCACCTGAGTCTATTTGCAAACACTCTGTGGAATCCCTCAAAGCCTCCCCTGATCCCAGCAGCAAGAAGCAATCATCCTAGCCTCAACCCCCCACAACCCTGTCCCTAACTGACCCCAGGTCTCCACCAGCTGTGCATCAGGATGGCCTTGGAGAGGTGTACCTCCAGTTCACAGGACTCCTGGAGCTCTGGGTGTAGGTGCTTGATGCAGTATGGAGGCACCCCCAGAGCAGAGACTCACAGCTGCCCCAGCACAGAGGCACCCCCAAAGCAGAGACTCACAGAACATGGGGGCTCAGATGGGGGACAGGCCATGGTAGTGGGTCAACCTGACACATGGTTTGTAGAGGCAGACAGGTTGATCTCTGTACAGGCAGCATCAATCCCGGGTAGATCACACAGACCTGTCATCCGGGTCTGTATCAAGACCACTGAAGACAAAAGGGGCCTGGAGGTGCCCAGACAGGGTGACATCACCAAGACCCTCCCTGGGAGACAATCAGCAGGTGGGGTGGCTGAGCCCCTGGACTCCTGGTGGGCAGTTACATTAGGGGAGCTGGCTTGTCTGCCCTGCCGACATGAGACTTGTTATGGGGCTGGTGTTGACAATTATGTACCCCATAGCCAGCCTCACTCTTCTACCCAACCTTCTGGGGGACTTGGGATTCTCCTTTCCCTTTCTTCGAATTTTGACACCTTTGCATCTTTTCACGAATGTTTTGTCTTGAGACCAGAGAAAGGTTTCTGGGACTCAGAGGGCTGCTGCACTCCCTGGAGCCACCACCTGGTGTGTGAGTCCGTGTAGCCTCTCCAGGCTGCCCAGACCTTATACATTGTCAGTGTAAAGTTGCGCTATTTCCCCAGTGTCATCCCCCTTGTTGACCCCCAACCCAGGTTGGGGTCCCAGGGAAGCCCAACATTGGTTGACTTAATTTTACATTTTATATCCAGTTTTGTTCACTTTGTGTAGAACACAAGATCCCTGGAAAAGCTGTTGCAAATTTCTTTTCTCCATCATTATCCACCAAACCCATGTCTGTTTCATTCTGGAAACAAGCGAGGGGTAAACAGCAGTTACTCTCCAGAGATAAATCCCCTCCCGGCGTTTCCTTTTACTGCAGGGGCAGGTGAGATTGACTCTTCTCACTAGAGGTTTGCCAGAGCTCTTTTCTAGAGCTACAATGCATCTGGAAATACCCCGGCTCTTTAAATTTTTCAGTCCCAAACTTCCATCCTGATACACTGCTATGGAATCCTCCCCATCCACAGTGTACCGTGTCTCTGAGGTGGTTAAGTTTCATGGAATGTTTTAGAATTATCCACTTGCAATTCCCACCTTCGAGAGGGTGAGAATCTTTGGCAGTGTACTGTGCCCCTTTCAAAGGCAATTCCTGTTATACACAGTCCATTTTTGCATTTTACAGCAGCCTACCATAAATCTCTGTATTTTTATCATTCTACTTGAAATGCACAGACTGCCACCGTACTTTATTCATAAATAGCCATGATTTTTCTTTGCATTTGAATCATGTACTGGGATAAAATAATTATGAATAATGTTGAAAGCAAAATTGCTAGAATGAAAGATGTCATAGCAACTGGCTTCATCTCTTTCCACTTCCCCTGCCATCCTCAGGCAGATGAGGTATTTGCTGTGTCCCCTCTGTCTCTACGCCTGATTCTCTTACTTTTTCTCCTGTGTAATTTTAAACCCCTTCATAATTTTCCTGAAAGTTGGGGTTAGGTTTAACTTCTGAGCTTGCCCTCAGGGTTAGTATAAATCACCACCTATTTTGCATCCAAGAATGACATCTGTTTACTGATTTTAAAATGTGGTAACATATTTGTTAGTCATTCATCTGTCTTCTTAGGAGAAAGTTATGTGCATGTCTCTTGCCCAGTGACTGATTGGGTCGTTGGCTCTTTTCTTGTTGATTTTCTTGAGTTCTCTGTAGATTCTGGTTATTAGCCCTTTGTCAGATTTGTAACATGTAAATATCTTCTCCCATTCTGAAGGTTTCCTATTTGCTTTGTTTACTGTGTCCTTAGCTGGACAGCAGCTCTTAAGCCTGATCAGATCCCACTTGTTTATTCCTGTTGTTGCTGCAATTGCCAAGGGGGTCTTCTTCGTAATATCTCTCCCCAGGCTGATATCAAGAGTTTTTCCTACACTTTCCTCTGGAGTTCTTATAGTTTTGTGTCTTAGATGTAAATCTTCTTTCCATTGTGAGTCAATGTTTGTAAGTGGTGAGACGTGCAGGTCCAGTTTCAGTCTTCCGCATGTGACTAACCCATTCTCCCGGCACCATTTATTCAATGGGGATTCTTTTCCTCAGCGTGTGCTTTTGTTGGGTTTATTGATGATCAGGTGGCAATATGAGGCTGGGTTCACCTGGAGGTTCTCTTTTCTTGTGTCAATACTATGCTGTTTTGATCACTATAGATTTGTGGTATAACCTGAAGTCTGGTAACATGTTGCCTCCAGATTTTGTTTTTATTTCTATAGAATTGTGTTTGCTATTCTTTTTTTTTTTTTTTTTTTCTGGTCCCATATGAAACAGAGAACTAATTTTTCAAGTTCTTCAAAGTATGATGCTGCCATTTTCCTGGGGATTGTGTTGAATCTGTGGACTGCTTTGGGTCGTATGGAGACCGTAGCGATGTTTACTCTTCCCGGCCATGAGCATGGTACGTTCTTCCATTTGTTGGTGTCTTCTGCTTTCTCTTTTCTCAGGGTTTGAGAAAGGTTGTGAAGTGTCGAACTTTCACTCTTTGTTGATGATAAGATCTTAGATTTGTGGCAGCCCCAGCTCACAGCAGCTCTCTCTGGTTGCAGAGGGTGGAGAAGCTGCTGGGGGGGGGGGGACGTCTGGATGGGAGAAAGCCGACACTGTTCCAGGGGTGCCTGTTTCGAGCTGCCCAAACTCTGGGGGACGCGTTGCTCACCCCACTGTTCCACATTCGCCTCTGCGCCTGGGCTTGTGGGGCGTGGAAAAGCCTTTGGCACAGTCAGTGCCCACACTTCACCCAGTGCTCATGAAGGAGGGAGGAATCCCCCCTGGGGGTTCGATGCTTGCTGACTTCTCCTCTTTTTCTTTTTACTTCTTGGACTGGCAGTTTTCTCCTTGGGGTCCCCAGCTGTCTCCGACTGCTCTCTTGGGGTCCACGCCTGAGCCTCGACTCTCTCTTTTCTCCTGCCTCCTCTCCAAGACAGTGTGGAAGCAAAGTTGGCCATCTTTCCCCTGAAATTAGCAGTTGTTTCCTTTAAAAAATAACCCCTTCACTATCACAGGGTGGTGTTGATGAGATAGGTAATTAGGAAATAACATAAGGCTCAATATATCATCTTTAACCTGAAATTTATACATTATAAGTCATAAAATAGACATAAATTCCAGGTTTAACTATCTACCCAATTAGTGAATCTTCAAATTATAATAAGACGGACAGTGAACATTCACTGGACCCTTAGTATGTTCCAGGCACTGTGCTCAGTGATTTTATATGCATTACCTTTTATAATCTTTATTACCTCTGGTATAATTGTTACTATTGTTATTGTTAGTCTATTTTATAAATGAACAAAGCAAAGCTTATACAGAATACATCATTTTCCCAAAGTCACAAACCTAGGAAGGGCCAGCATGATATTCAAGCCCAGATAATCTGATCTTAAAGTTAAAATTAATCCTTGTACCACCCTCTCTACATGAGAAAGACAATCAACAAATAGAAACTCCTCTTGGTAGATAAATACCTCAAACTAAGACTTTGAGAGTGAAAACTGCCATACCTCTAAAAAAAATGTAGTCTAATTTGTAAAAATGAAAGAACTTGTCAATCAAAGAAAAGTCCTTTAAAATATAAAACATATAGACAGGTGGGAAGAGGATTTGAAATCATTTTCTTATTAACTCAGTTGTTACTAATTTTCAGAAAGCTAAAAACCTAATCCTATTTGAGAATAAAAACAGAGTAAATAATATCCTTGTACTCATATTTACCCACCTGTTTATCTATTTATTAAGTGATTAAGGTGTTCACTTATTTACTTCTGCAACAAGATTTATTGAAATGCCACAGCTGTGTTGGGTTAAGTACTATTTAATTGTGTTTTCTTATTACTCAGTACAAGCGCCTTGCTCAGAGACAAAGATACAGCAGCTCCCAGGCTTAGGCAGACAATTTTCTTTCAATGATATTTTCTTTCTGCTAACTCAATAGATAATAATAATAATAACAGAGAGATATATCTTGACCTCATTTTGCATAGTTCTTCTTATATCTAATGGGCTTGGTTATTTTGAAGGCTAGTGATTTTTTTCCAAAAGTCTAACACACCCTCTAGAAATAAAACTCTAAGGTATTATACCAGTCAAGAATTTACCAGGAAAGAAAATCAGAGTTAGGGGTGGGGATGAGGAGCAGCTGCTTTAGCAAAGAACTTATCAGGATGCAAGTTGTTCATTCTGGACCATGGAGACCTTGATCTCTCCCTGACACCCCTTGTCTGGCCGTAACCCTGTACAGCAGTGGTTTTTCAACCACTGTGCACTCACCACTGGTGTGTCATGAGAGGGTCTTAGGTATGCCACAAAAAATTTTAAAGATCATTAATTAAGTTATTTCTGAAAGAAGTTCAAAGCAAAATAAGGATATTCCCTTATTCTTTTACTTTTTGAGGGGTCTACATAATTTAAGTGTGCCCCAGAAGTTTAACAATAGGTTCACATGTGCTGTGAGATAAAAAAAGGTTGAAAACATGGGTCTGGATTCATGCATGGTACTGGAAACGGATGACCCACCACAAAAAGAAGATAAACTTCTCTTGAAACACAATCTGAATTCATTTCCAGTTTCTGTTTCCAGTTTGTCGTCATCCCATCCATCACTTTGAAATATCTCAAGACGTAAGCAGCCTTGATTGCTACGCACACCAGGGCTTCACTTGTGCCAGGTTCCAGCAGCTGCCCTGAAGGACATTCTATACTCACAAATAGCCTTAAATGCACGTCAACATCACATGTTTGCCACGAGTAAAATGCAGGTGTTACGCTCTGGAGACCCAGAACAGCAGAGTAGTTGTTATTCCCCAGGTCCTTAAGCTTTGCATCTGCAGCCAAAGTGTTGCCCTAACACCTTCAGGGCGTCTGTTTCAATCAAGTGGGTCCCACTGAGGTAGAGAGTTTCATGTCTACCCAACACCTGTGTTCAGACCCTCCCTGCCTCTCGGAGACTCAAAAGCAAACAGGATGATATGAAAGGAGAACAAAGTGCAGGCAGGAGTACGCAGAGGAGGCTCCGCTATCCGGTCACCTGCCCTCGCTGGTTCATTCAGAAGGACACTGCAGCGGGGAGGAGGCTCTGTTTCACACGAGTGAAGGGCGCAGAGTTCAGGGCTGACGTTCCAGGAACAGACCCAGCGTGAGGCTGAGGTTTATGGTAGAATCTCCTCTGAAGGTGACAAATAACACCTACCTGTTCTGCTTGTTCCCTTTAGATATTCTTAGTAAGGCCGGGCGCGGTGGCTCACGCCTATAATTCCAGCACTCTGGGAGGCTGGGGCTGGTGGATCACCTGGGCTCAGGATTCAGCCTGAGCAAGAGCGAGACCCCAAACACTTTTACACTGATCGTGGGACTGCAAACAAATATAACCTTTTTTGGAAGGAAGTATACAGACTCTTCAAAGAACAAAATAGACCTTCCATTTGATCCCACAATCCCTTTACTAGGCATCTACCCAGAAGAAAAAAAAATTATTATAAAGAAAGGATTTTCTTTATTATAATAAACTAGATTGTTTATCGCAGCTCAGTTTACAATCGCCTAGATGTGGAAGCAACCTAAATGCCCATCAACCTAGGAATGGATCAATAAAGCATGGTATATTCCTACTGTGGAGAACTATTCAGCCATAAAAAAAGATAGAGACTTTACATCTTTCATATTAAGCTGGATGCAATTAAAAGATTCTTCTTAATAAAGTACCACGAGATTAGAAAAGTAAGTATCCAATGTACTCAATTCTATTATGAAGCCAGTGGATGAACTAATACATGCCCCCTGGAGAAAAAAACTCAATTAAACTGAAGCTGGGGAGAGAGGCAAGGAGTGAGGGGGATTGGTGAGCTCCCTGCTAACACAGCACACTCGTGGGTGAGGGCACAACTACAGCAGGGACCTTACCTAACAGATGCAAACATTGTGACCTAATTGTTTGCACCCTCGTATTAATCAGAAAATTTTTAAAAAAGAGTAACACCCCCATCTCTACTAAAAATAGAAGAAAACTAGCCAGACATCATGGTGGGCACCTGTAGTCCCAGCTACCTGGGAGACTGAGGCAGGAAGATCACTGGAGCCCAGGATTTTGAGGTTGCTGTGAGCTTTGATGCTACGGCACTCTACCCAGAGTGACAGAGTGGGACTCTGTCCCAAATAAGTAAATAAATACTTTTAGTACACCCAGTGACTAAAACAACAGGCCTCAAGCTACAGAATTATGATTATTGTAGTTCATCCAGTAGTGAGCATTCACAGAGCCTCTATAATATACCAGGCACTGTTCTGGGTTCTGGGTCGCCAGTGGGAAGAAAGGCAGAGACGTTTCTGCTTTCACAGAGTCTGCACACCAGTGAGCAGAAAGCAGACAACAAACATGTTTTTCAAGTGGAACAAAGAGCTTCAGATAGTGATGAGTGACCCAGACACAGGTCAGAGAGCAGGGCGCTTTAGGAAGATTGCTTGGGAAAAACATCTATAACATGACATTTGAGCTGGCACCTTAGTGAGAGAAGAGGCTGGACAAACAAGTGGGATGGGCTAGGTCATAACGAGTGCAAAGGCCCTGGGGCAAACATGATCGCTATGGGAGCATCATGGACATGGAGGGGTCGTTAGAGGGTGGTGGGTGTGAACCACGTTCACAGGCAGCCAAGTGGGGGAGAACAGGCTTTCTGAAGGGTGCGGGAACACAGCCGGGGGCTTCCCTTCAGGCCAGATTTGGGTAGGTGGAAAGAGTAAAGACAGGCTCTCTGAAAACTAGTAGGGGCTGGGGGATGAGGACCAAGTGGCAAGAATAAACGTGCTCTTTCCAGGGACAGATGCAAGCCCTGTTTTCACGTAGACCGCCTCAGGTTGCCATCTTTGAAAAGTGGGGGAAGAATATATCTAGTTCTCACACTCAGGAAGGGATTCTCCCGTGAAGGGCAAGCATTCTGGAGAGCACTGAATGTAAGTTGATCAGAGAGGTCAGGTGGAAAGGAAATAGTCAAATGTTTCCAATGTCCTGCAAAGGAACTGGATCGAGGTGCAGAGGACAGTGGTCCTCGCAGGACATAGAAGAGGTTGTAAGGGACGAGGTGTGGACAGGCTGGGACACTGGGGGTGTTACCCTGACAGATCCTGCAGGGCCGGCATGGGTGTCCAGACTAGGGACCACCTGAGAGAAGGCTCTTCAGGACCCAACCATGGATCAGAAGAGAGGCACCGTGGGTTACATGGGAGACTCACTACCAGCAGCATAGAGGTGACAGGGAGGGGAACGTCCAGGACGAGAATGAGGGAGCAGGAAGGAGAGCTCAGCTGGCGGTCATAGAGTTAACAAGCGGGAGGACAGATAAGTGGTGGGGGTCCCCGGACAGCTTGGACACAGAACCGAAAAAGGGGTGAGCATTGCGTTCCTGATGGCTCAGTTTGAAAATACAAGGGTTCAAAGCTCAACAGGGAGGTAACTGGAGAAAGAAAAATGCAGGGTGGCCCCGCCCTGTGAAAACTGGGCCCCTCAGTCTCATCACAACCTTAGGGGGATCTGAAGCTTAATTTTTTAAGGGCCAGTCCATTAACATTATATTATATTATATTTTTATAATATTGTGTTTTATAACATTGTATCATATTTATTATAATAAGAAAGGCAGGAGTAAGGGTATAGGTGTATTAGAGGTTTTCATAGACTGAGGAGCCATGGCATTCATATCTAACTGTCCTATAACAGGAAACTAGAAAACACCGCCTCTACAAGCCACTTTTGGTATCTCTAATATCTTGGTAATATTTCTCCCAGTTACAAATAAGGAAATGATTTCCCGCCTGCGGTGGAATTTGCCCTCTGCCAACGACTGGGGCAGAGCAGGATATTCTGTGACTTGAAAATCTTTGCATTTCTCCCTGTGGCCTTCTTGGTGACGGTCACAGGATTGGGAACGAGGGCCTTGGTGTGTGTGTCATGGTGGGCGGGGGTAACAGAGACTGAATATTTAGGAATGAGAGGAAAATCTTGCAAAGCCAGGCAGGGTGGAAATCCAAGAAGGAGAAAACCCCAGATGCCCAAGTGAGGCCAGAGTGCAAGTTGCAGCGGGTGGGAAAAGCATCCTGGGCTGTCTGGGGTTAAGGAGAAAAGAGGAAATAGGAGATAGAGGCAGAGAATGGCCTCTGCCCCGTCCAGGAGCCTGGAAATCAGATGCACGCATGGAGGAGGGCTGGGCGGGGGGGGGAGCAGGGAGGGTCCTGGAGAGGCACCCACTGCAGGCAGAGTTCAAGGTTTATATTTGGAGAAACAAAAGAAAAATTAGAAGAAGCTGCACATTGTCCCTCTCAATGCAGACGAGTGATGGCCCATGCCTGGCATAGAGCGTGCAGACTTGATCCGGACGAATGACCAGTGGCCGTCAGTGGACGGGGAGATGAAGGTGACTGGGCTTGAGTAGAGTTTAGTGTGATTTCAGGAAAGAGGGCTTTGAGGGATTTCGGCTGGGACTTCATCCTCAGAGTCAGCCTCTCCGTCTTCAGAATGACTCACTGGTCTTCCTCTGGTCACGTGGCCAAAGCAATTTGGCCTCTTTGTCTGGGTGGTAATGAGCTGTTTGTTGGCTTATGGGCCACAGGAGCCTCTCGGGAGCTCAGAAAGGTCCTGGGCTGGGTGAGGAAGATG
The DNA here is from genome assembly GCA_963573935.1 of Arctocebus calabarensis. NCBI lineage: Eukaryota > Metazoa > Chordata > Mammalia > Primates > Lorisidae > Arctocebus > Arctocebus calabarensis. Next base: position 13,236 of record CAUYON010029083.1, on the reverse strand, counting down.
AGAATAAGGCAAAAAATTCAGGAGTGATGTTTCATTCTGAGAAGTCTGAATAATGAGTTGTTTCCCTTTGAAAAATATCTTTTCATCTCTCTGTGGGCCAGAGGAAGAGCTAGCATTCAGATGAGACGTAGGGCTGGTTGGAGCGGGGAGGGCGAGGAGCCCGGCTGAGTGTTACCAGAGGGGGCCGTGCACAGAGCCCAACTGTGCAGGAATCAAAGACTGGGCAAGGCGCCAGGCAGCCAGGAGAGCCCTGTGGCCACCGTGCCCACCTGCAGGGCGGTCAGCAGGTAACAGGGGCGTGCTGAGAGTTAGCCACGCTGTACCGTGTAATTCAGAAGCTGCTCGGCTATCGCTGTGTAACAGAGCATGAGATTACGACAAGGACAGGAGAGAGATTGGCTGCCCTGGAGAGCTGGCTCCTGTTCCCAGGAGCTGTGCCACGTGTAGGGAAGTCACAGGCTTCTCTGGGCTTGGTTGCTCCCCTCTACAGGACGGGGACAGTAACCGTGGCTACCCTCAAGGGTGTAGCATTCAGTAACACAGAGCGTGTGGTGAGTTTGGCAGGTGGTAACTGCTGTGTTTTTAGTATTTCCTTCTCTTTCTGTAGCAATCTTATGGGGAAAGTAACCTTTGATATGTTCATTTACCCTTGTTTGGGATGAGACAACAGACAGCATAGCAGCCTCTCCCACTCAGCTCACCTGCTGACTTCTGCCTCCACTTCTCTGCCTGTCTGTGCTCGGGACCTTCCTGAGAGCCCCGCCTGCAGCCTGGAAATGCTGCTCCCCGAGGCAGCTTCCCCCATGCTGACCCCTCTCTGAGGCACGCGCTTAGTTCACCCACGGGTTACGTTATAGTCACCCACTGTTCTCTGCTCCCCTACTGGAGTTCCCCAAATCCTATCCTTCCAAAAGAAAAAAAACAACCAAGGAATAAAATCTGGTATTTGCAACTTTGTCTCAGGGTTTGTTTTAGGGGAATGCAAAGACGGTACCCCAACACTATCTTCCCCCTCAAGACCCCTGACCCCTGGTCATCAGGCATGACGCCTGTGAATGAATAACGTAGAGAGGACTCATCTCCAGCACTGAGGCCCATCTCTTTCTTCACGTGACTTTGGTTTCAATGTGGCAGCTGTGCTTCATTCTAGGTATGAACTCGAGCTGCCCGCGTCCTCTGCAGGCCACCGTGGGCTGGGGTAAGAGGGGCATGGGTTACATCTGTCTCCAGTGATGGCTTGTTCTCCATTGATGAGGCAAATTCGAGGGGACGCTGGGGCTTCTCAAGGTCACTGCTGAAACCAACCCTCATCTGAAGCCCCAGAAAAAATGCCTGGCTTAAATGTCACCCTAGACCCGGCAAGGAGAAATATGACAGTTGCTGTCACAGCCACATCTCTGACCTGATCTGCTTTACTAATTGAATTTCTTATTCTTTGTCCTTTTGAACATTTCCCAATTAAACCTGTTCCTTTTGTCACATAATTACTTCCCTTTTCCTCTGTATAACTCTCCTCACCCATTCAACCTCCACATTACATCCAAAGCTCTTGAAGCTTCTACCCCAAATCTTGCAGGTTGTTCTGAAGCCTCACCTGTGGGCTGAGTCACCTTGACAAAGGGGCGTTACCGCCCGACTGAGGCCTCGATTTTACCTCCTTTCTGGCCTTGCCTGGCAGGAGTCCCATGTGGAGTGGTGACCACGTCCACCTCCGCCCCCTTACCACAGCCCTGACTCTTCACATTCTCTCTGGAACATTTCCCATGTGGGCCCTCGCTCAGGAATGTCCTTTAGCCCTGGGAAATCCCTAATCCCCTCTCGATATTCTACTCTTTCTTTTTCTTTTTTTTTTTTTTTATTAAAACATAATTGTGTACATTAGTGCAATCATGGGGCACAATGTGCTGAGTTCATATACAATCTGAAATATTTTCATTGAACTATTTAACACAGCCTTCATGGCCTTTAATCACTGTATGAAGATATTCTACTCTTGTTATTGTACTCCCACTATTCTATTCAGCATCGCTTTCCTGGGGAGACCAACCAGCGTCCCCGCTCAGTCTGTATGTGTCTGCGAGTTCAGCTCCAAATCTCCCGTTTCACGCACACCCTGACTGGCTCCTCCTCATTCAGGTGGGATGGCCAGCAAAAAACCACTCCCCAGACTGCTCACGTTATGATTCTGTCTTTAAATTTCAGATTAATACGAGGGTACTGATGATTAGGTTACTTTGCGTTTCTAAGGTAAAGTTCAAGTCGTAGTTGAGTCCTTCACAGGGAACCACATTGTGCACCTCAGGTGAGACCCACCAGTCCCCCCCCCCTCCTGTCCCTCACTAGACTGTACTTGTGTTTTCCTCTCGAGCGGGAGTATATTAGATCATCCACCGGCTTCATATTAGTACTGAGTACGTTGGATACTTGCTTTTCCATTCTTGTGATGATTTGCTAAGGAGAACGTGTTTCAACTCCATCTAGGCAAACACAAAAGATGTGAAGTCTCTGAATTGTTCACAATTTCTCCCTCTCTTTCTTTTTTGCTGCCGTGTGTGTGTGTGTGTGCGTGTGCGTGCGCTCCTGTGTGTATTTTAAGGCTATGTACGTTTGATACCTGTACGTACGACTCAGTACAGCTCCACCACTCTTGTAACTGTGCAAACTGAACCGTCCTATTTCTCATGTTGAGGCATTTTGGCGGCTGTTGCTCAGGGAGCCCTGAAGTCCGTGGACAGAAGCCCAAGTTCCGGTGCGGCCTCTTCTCCCGCGCCCCTGCTCTCTGCAGTGGGAGGGGTCAGCGTCACGTCTACTGTGGGCCTTTCCTGCCCCGCACTCTGCACAGGGGAGGCGCTCACACAGCAGACATCAGCTGGGCGGAGCAGCGCTTGCACTCAGCCTGGACCTCAGATGCCCACAGCTCTATGCTCCGCCTGAGTTTTCAGTGGTGATTATGGTGATTAACAGTAATTAGTGCCTGGTGGGGACTCTCAGGGGCAGCTTTGGGTCACACTTAATCTATAAATTCTGGAAACATGGCTTCCTCAGCTCCTGGATGATGGGAAATGTTTTTCGTGTCTGGAGGAAGGGCGGACAGGGCCTGTGTCACCACCGTGTTAGTTCCAGGATTGCAGGTGCCACCTCTGGGTCTTGTGTTCAGTAACCTTCTCATCTCACAGCTCTTATGAATCAAAATGGAAATTTTAACATACGCTGTAAACCACACAGGGCAGTGTACATAAGTAGACGTGTTTCTATTGATATTGTCCTAGCAGGTCACATGAATTAGTAAAATTGGCCATGTTTAAAAAAATAAAACTAGTGGACACCATGAAAACTTAAGCATGTGTGCCTTCTCTAAAGGTATTCGAATTTTTTTTAAATTAACAATACCATGCTATTCAAATAAAACAGGACATCAGGCCAAGTGACACCAGTACGTGTTTTTTGTGAACTTTCCCAACATGCTCAAAAAAAGTGCTTTTCAAGATACAAATCCTACTCTACCCCAGGAGAAAAAGAGAAATAATTTTGGGTAGAAAGACCAAAGGAGTCATCAGCTAAAGCCTAATCCTTTCCTCAGACTGTACGATCTGAACCCCATCGCAGGCAGTGAGCCGCAGAACCGAGCCGTCCAGCCCTTCACCCCACATAACGCAAGAGAGCTGCCCCTCTGGTAGAACATCCCCCTCAGAGCACGGACCTCCACGTTCAAGTTCAAGTTCCATCACTGTCCCCACACCAAGCACCTGTCATTCCTCCGTCCCTGTGGTCCCTGGAGACTTTGACGGCAGCACTCCCTACACACTTGGAGAGAGTTACAGCCCTTCTCCCTGAACTGAAAGGGGACACGGCCCTTCCTCCCCTAGAAATCAGTCTGAAGCCCCTCACTGACAACTCCCTCTGGGGGTCTAGTGAGCCGTGGTCGGTCCCTGTGTTCTCTCCCTGCCTTCGAGTTACACTGACACCGTCTCTCTTCCTCACTTGCCTCCCTGTATGGGCTCTGAGCCTCTCTCGAGTCTAGTTAGTCATGATGCAAACAAAACACACCCCCAGATTTTCTCTCAAGTCAATTCTTCCCACTGTACCGGAGATCTGAACTCTTAGGAGTATAAACAGAGAAGGGCTGTGTGCTACGGCTGGGAGGTGCCGGGTACCGCATAAAGGAAGTGAAATGCTGGAGGTGAAGATGGTGGGTCTCATTTTCCAGGCTTTGAGGCAGGAAAGAAATGTAGGCTATCTTGTCGTATCTTCTAATTGTTCAAGAAAATCCAAAATTTTAAATGTGGGAAACAAAAATATCAAACCAAACATATGCAGCAGAGCAATTTTTTGTAGTTTCTAATAGGGGAAAATAAAAATTTTACAGACAATATGTATGACAAGCTAGGTGTTCCCATGAACCCCCAAATTTGAACAGATGGGACAAACCACTGACAAGATCTCATGCCATCGACAGGTGCATGAGAGAAAGTAGAAGAAGCGTAACAGAGAGTCTGACAACCCTGGAGCCGGGAGTCCAGGTCACCAGCAGGAGACGGCCTGACCCTGGAGACGGGAGTCCGGGTCACCAGCAGGAAACGGCCTGACCCTGGAGACGGGAGTCCGGGTCACCAGCAGGAGATGGCCTGACCCTGGAGAGGGGGGTCTGGGTCACCAGCAGTAGACGGCCCGACCCTGGAGCTGAGAGTCCACGTCACCAGCAAGAGACGGCCTGACCCTGGAGACAAGGGTCCGGGTCACCGGCAGGTGATGGCCTGACCCTGGAGACGGGAGTCTGGGTCACCAGCAGGAGACGGCCTAACCCTGGAGAGGGGGGTCTGGGTCACCAGCAGGTGATGGCCTCACCCTGGAGTTGGGGGTCCAGGTCACCAGCAGGTGATCACAGGGAGCGTCAGGCCAATCTGAAGCAGCTCTGGAAAACAGGGGAAGTTTTCCAGGTTCCGTTTACAAGGAAGGCTCTACAATGAGGAGGAACCATTGAAAGTCAACATCAAATTTAGGGTGACAGAGACCACAAGGTCCAGACTGAAGTGAAGCAGGAGGCACGGATCCAACACAAAGAACTGAAGATGGAGCTTCAGAGTCATGAAACCAGACATTCTCTGCTGACCTGCCAATTTCCCCCAAAATCAAAGCAAAACATTTCTTCAGTGACCACGGAGCAATGGCCAATAATTGCAATTAAAGTCCCAAGAACTAAAGGGAATGTGAAATAGAATAATGTCCCTACCGATGGTCAAAGCACACTGAACAGATACACAAAAATACAAGACCTGTGGCTTATTAATATTTCTAGGTGATCTAATACATTAATAAAAGGATAAAATATAAAACAAAAAGCATTACCCATGTTTAGAATAAAATAGAAATGAGGATAATTAGATGAAAATGGAGATTATAAAAGAGATATCACAGGAATGCAGAAAGAATGAGAAATAGCATAAAAATAATTTTAGACATGAGCACAAGAGCAATTAACTATAGTGCATAACACCTGCCTCAGAGCAACTGAAGATGGAAAAAAATGACATTTTTTAAAAACCGAAAAGAAACGAAAGGTTGAAAAGAACTTCAGAGAAAATTACAAATATGAAAGAAAGGCAAAATTTTCCAAAGGAGGAAAATAAAAGCAAGAAATGGACTACACCGTAAAATAATTGAAAGCAATTTATTCTGAGCCGTGTGTGTGATTATGGCCCAAAGCCACAGCCACGAAGCCTCGAGTGAGCGATCTCGCCATGGTTGGGTGGCAGTTTGGTTTTGTGCATTCCAGGGAGATTGGAATTACACACAAAGTCGTAAGTTAATATGTATGGTCTGACCCCAAAAGGTGGGACATCTCAAATTAGAGAATTACTGGCTATGGTGGGTTTAAAGATTCTTTAGTTTGTCATAAAAATGAAGCTTGGTCTAAGGGCTGGGAAGTTTTCTCAGTTAAGCTAAGGAAGTCTGTTAATCAAAGACAAGTCACTGGGTGTAGACTCAGACTCACAAGATCTGCTGGGTAAACTGAACAGGTGTGGTTTAAGTTTTGTCTTCGTAGCCTTCAGCCTGTAACAAGTTACAAAGACATCTCCAAGAAGGGAGGGGCTGTGAGGAGGCGTGGCTGACCTCCCTTCTCAGGGCCAGCGAGTCAGAACCAAGCCCAACCCAACAGAAGGGACTCTCATCAAGTTCTAAAACAATACTTCAACATTCTCTTCGGCTTCCTGCCAGTTTCATTCTTTCTATCATGATATCCCTCATTTTATTCACAGGCAAAATTCCTGGTATCTCTTCTCTCTGACACATGGTGCCCTTCCTCTCCCTCCAGTCAGCCTTTAACAGTAACCACGGCGATCCTTTTCTGCCACTCTCCCCTTTGTTTGTTAGTTTGTTCAGAAGTAGGGCAGGAAAGAGGGCTGTGACTTACTGGGCATCCATGGAGATCTCAGCAACTAGAGATGTGTCTGTGGGTTTGAACCTCGAGAATATCCCCCCATCAGCAACCGCAGGTGTTTTTACTAACCTTGTATGTTCAGAGAAATACACCAGACTTGGGCTGCGAGGATAAACACGCCAATGGCCCAGTTAGGAAGAACACAACTGCATGAATTTAATTGCCATAAATTAGATGATTTTTAAAAGTTGATCTTAAATTTTCTAGGCATATAAATTAATGGCCTTTAGCATATGAACAAAGTTGTATAACCATCACCATTATCTAATTCCAGAACATTTTTGTCACCTCAAAAAGAAAGCATGTTTCTATTAGCAGTCATTTCCTCATCCCATCCCCCTCCAGGCCTCTGTCTCTATAGATTTGCTTATTATGGGCATATCTTAAAAATAGAACAAATGCTTTGAAGGGTGGACCAGGTGCTTCCCCAGGGGAGGACTTCAAAGGTGGCCATGGTGATGTTCAGCCATGAGGCGGGCAGCACTTTTCCTAGGAGGAGTTCTCAAACTTAATTGTCAGTCTGTATGTGGGTTTTTGTACCTGGCTTTCTTCACTTAGTATACTGTTTTCACAGTTCATTCCTATTGGAGTGTACATCTGTACTTCATTTATTTTAATGGATGAACAGTATTTCATTATATGGAGAAATGTGTTTGATTTCCAAATATTTGGATATTTTTCAGGTATAGGTTACTGATTTCCAGTTTAATTTCATCCTAATCGAAGGCTATACCTGGTATGATTTCTACTCTTTTCACTTGCTAAGTTTTCTTTCATGGCCCAGAATATGTTCTATTTCAGTGAACATTCAATATTTAGTTGAAAAAGTTCTGTTCTGCTGTTGTTTAGAGCAATGTTTGGAAAATGTCATTAGGTAGAGCTGGTTGATTTTTTTTTTTTTTTTTTTCAGATCTTCCATGGCTGACTAGTTTTTTCTGTCTATCAGTTAGGAGGGAGGAGTGTTAACATCTCCAATCTACCACTCCCATTGTGGGTGGGTCTATTCCTCTCAAAAGTGCTTTGATTTTTTTCTTCTTATATTTTGAAACTATTTTTCAGCGCATATGTTTAAAGTTTTTTTTTTTTTGGAGAATTGACTCCTTTAGTAGAGTGATATCTTTGTTCTGAAGTCAACTTTGGCTCATTTGAATGTAGTTAGTTACTCCAGTTGGCTGAACCTCAAACGGATGACTGTCTTTGAACTCATCCAAGAGCCGAGGTCCAGATCTGTGAACTCATCCTAGAGCCGAGGTCCAGATCTTTGAACTCATTCGGGAGCCGAGGTCCAGAGCACAAATGGTCCACGGGCCCCATGAGCACCTGCTTGTCTGGGGCAGGGGAGAGTGGACAGTGGATGATTCAGTCAGAATAACTGAGAGGTCAAAAAAGCCGAGTGTGGCCAGGAGGACACAGGCAGCCCTGGAGAGCCATGGAAGGTGTGCGAACCTTCACCTTCCTCAAATGCCTCTGGCTGTCCCCAGGAGAGTTGTCTTGGGGGGGGATGGAAGTCCTGCACTGCTGGTCCAGTGAGCTCCAGGTCTCGGGCAGGCAGCGTCCCTCCTCAACACTGAGCTTTTCTCAGCTCCCTTGTCCCTCCTGTAAGCAGTTCTCAGTCCAGCGTCTGTCCCTCCCACAGAGATCAGTTACTTTTTCCTGCTATTTTCTTCCCCTAGCTGCGACAAACTTTGACTAGTTCCTTTGGAGCGTGTTTTTTTCTTTTTTTAAATTTCAGATTAATATGAGGGTACCAATGTTTAGGTTACACTATTTTCATTCCAAGTTAAAGTTCAATTCGTAGTTGAGCCCTTCACCTGGGGTGTGCTGAATACCCCCCATTGTGCACATTGGGCGAGACCCCTCCAATAGCCCTCCCTCCTCCCCTCCTCTCCCCCTTCCCTTCTCCCCTCCCCCTCCTTTCCCCTCCCCCCCCCCACTAGACCAAACTTGTGTTTTTCTCTCATGCGGGCACATAGTTTTTTATATATTGGATTTATATAACTGGTTTATATATGTAATTTTTGCATATTGGTCTTATATATTGTAGTCTTTAGTAATGACTACATTGGATACTTGTTTTTCCATTCTTGTAAGAAGAATGTGTTTCAACTCCATCTAGATAAACACAGAAGATGTAAAGTCTCCTCTTTTCTTATGGCTGAATAGTGCTCCAGGGTGTACATACACCACAGTTTGTTAATCCGTTCATGGGCTGATGGGCACTTGATTGATTCCACATCTTGGCGATTGTAAATTGAGCTGCAATAAACATTCTGGCACAAATGTCCTTGTAGTAAAATGAGGTTTTTTTCTTCTGGGCAGATGCCCAGTAATGGGATTGCAGGAGCAAATGAAAGGTCAAATGTTAGCACTTTATCCCTCCTCCCACCACATACTCGGTTCCATGGGGGGAAGGATCGGGCTGACTCTCTGCACACTTTCTGAACACCTGCTGTTCCCCTCCATGACATCTGCTTTATGATGGGAAACGTCAAGGCTTTTTCTAACTTTTTAATTTTCCTTTCTTTTTGTTAAACACCCTTTGGAGAACCCATGGATGAAGAGCTGGAAAGAAGGTGTAGCCTCCTCCCACCCCCCACTCGTGCAGTTCCCGCCCTCTCTCTGACTCCAGCCCAAGCCTCACGAACCCATTGGTTTCTGGCCTTTCTGCCGAGGTCTCTTCAGGTCCAGCTGCACCTGCCCCATGACCACACTCACATCTCACTCCCTGCAGGTGGCAATCTCATCTCAAACTCTGTGTCAGTTGTCAGCTCAGCCACTTCAGCTCTTGGGGGGTAAACATTGAGTCAGGAATTTGGGGGTTGCAGCTCTTTCTTGTTGTCCTAAAGGTGAGCTGCCAGCCCCTCACCAGATGGCAGAGTGGTTTGGTTGTGGTCTGAAACCCAGGGACTGAAAATACTCCAGTGACCCCATGAGGGGAGCTCATGGACTGGGGCTGACGCTTGCTGTGGCTACACCCTAAAATAAAATATTGGGGCCCCAGCTGAGTGGAGCCCCTTGGCCAAAGGGACCCCAGAAATGTCCTAGAGCTGTGATTCTCAACCTGTAGGTCACACCCACAGGAACTGTATTAAAGGCTGGCAGCATTGGGAAGGTTGAGAACCACTGTCAACCTCATTCATCTTCTTCCCATGGCATTGTAAACACACCAAAACAATTCAATGTGCTTGAAAGCCTGAGAATCAGCTGGGTGGTGGCTCACACCTGTAATCCCAGCACGCTGGGAGGCCCAGGGGGGTGGATTGCCTGAACTCAGGAGTTCTATACCAGCCTGAGCAAGAGTGAGAAGACTCCATCTGTACTAAAGATAGAAAAACTAGCCAGGCATTGTGGCAGGTGCCTGTAGTCCCAGCTACTCAGGAGACCAAAGCAGGAGGATCTTTTGAGCCCAAGAGTTTGAGGCTGTAATGAGGTATGATGATGCCACAGCACTCTACCCAGGGTGACAGAGTGAGACTGTGTCAAATAATAATAATAATAGCAACAACCACCAATGACTCAATCAGTATTGTTTGCTTTTAAGTCTTGGATCACAAAGAGCTACAGAAACTGGAGTTTAGATACTGGGGCTAGTAATGCATCAGAATGGGGCGGCCACAGAAGCGTAACTAGGAAGTGGGGAAGATCTGAAGGTGTTGCCGTTACCCCAAACACCTAAGAAACAGATGGAGCACAAATTGACTCTAACCCTCATGAATCCATTTCTGAACGGAAGATAGGAGATTATCCCAAGTTATTGCAGAAGTTTATAAAAGGTCACAAATGGATGAGAATTTAACAATAGCCTTTGTTCAGTTTTCATTAAAACAAACATTTACAGGAGATTTGTTTTATCTGAGTCTCTGCACTACTGTGTTAGGAATTTCATTTATCTATTTAATAAACGTTTACAGAAACTCACCAAAGTGTCAGACACTGCAATGACCTAGCCCTCATGGAACTTCTATTCTGGAGAAGAATATTAACATTAAGTATTCACTGTAATAAATATTCATACAATACAGAAGTATTTTAGGTGCTGGAAAGGAAAATTAGAAGGAGCTAATAGGGAGAATAATTTAGATTTACGATCAAAGAAGTCTTCCTTCAAGAAGTGATATTTGAAGAAGGATGAATAGAAAGATGATTGCCTTGGTGAAAACAAGTCATTTTAATTGTATCTGTCCTAGAGGGTGGGTACTGATATCCTGTGGTGGTTTTAAGTTATATTTCTCTTTGATGAATAATGATCTTGAAATTTTTCTAAGCTCACTGGACATCCCTTTATCTTCTCTTATGAAATGTCTATTCCAATCCATTGCTTAATTTTTTTGAGATATCTGATTTTTTTGTTGAGTTGTAAGAGCAATTTAAATATTCTGCAAATATTCGGTCATTTATTTTTCAGCATATATTTTTCAACGTCTGGCATGCAGTGGTATTCAGGACACTGTAGCTATCATTACCATTATTATTACCAACATTATCACCATTATTGTTATTATTACCAATTATGTGGCAACCACTATTTTTCATCTGGATCTAACCCTCTCTCTGTGTCTTTCCTGTGCACTTCATAGAGACATACATGAAGATAAATAGATTTATAGGTTTTTGGTGCCACTTCTGACCCCCTGGAACTGCCTGCTGGCTGGGGAAAGTCAGAAAGGTCAAGAACTAGAAAATAGCCCAGCATGGTGGCTCACCCTGTGATCCCAGCACTGTGGGAGGCCAAGGCAGGTGGATCACTTGAGCTCAGGAGTTCAAGACCAGTCTGAGCAAGAACGAGACCTGGTCTGTACTAAAAATAGAAAAACTAGCCCGCCATTGTGGTAATGGATGCCTGTCATCCCACCTACTCTGGAGGCTGAGGGAGGAGGATCACTTGGGCATGGGATTTTGAGGTTGCTGTGAGCTATGATAACACAACACTCTACCCAGGGTGACAGAGTGAGACTCTGTCTAAAAAAAAAAAAAAAAAAAAAAAGATCAAAGGGGGCAACTGCCCTTCCCTCCCCCTGAATGCTAGCAGACCTGCCCAAATCAGTTAAAGCACAACACCTATCTCTCAGGTTAATTTACAAGTCAATCTGTTTCTCATCTATTTATTCTCCCCAGCAACCACCTGTGGCTCCCACTCCTCTCTCCCCTTCCTCTAAAAGGCATCTGTAAAGGTGTCTGCCCATCACAGAGACAGGGGGTGATTACTTTGTGGTTCCCCTAGACACTTGTATTTGGAGATAAACATTTCTCTTATCAATCTACCTTAAGTATGAATTGATCTTGTAGTGAACTTTCAGGTGTGGAAAGTGCAAGTCTTCCCGCCCCTGTCCAGCCACATGGATCTGATGAGTTGCAAACTGCTTCTCCAGGATGTCTCTGTGCCCCCTGTGTCCAGTACACAGTCGGCGCTCGGCATGACTGGGTCAGTGAGTAGCAAACCAGTGGAGGAGCAGCCACTTCCTACCTTCTACCAAGGAACTTCTCAGAATTCATTAAAAAAACAGACTGATGAAGCTGACCAGGGACAATGCCTTTTTTACAAGGCTTGTTCCAAACCAAGAACACAGCACACTCTAAATCAAAGCTATGGCTAACCTGTCCTAAACACAAACACTGCAGCTGCAAATCTCTCTGTCACCCCAAACAAGACACCTGTCCCCAAGTCCCATAACATGGATATTAACTGTGAAAAGTCACCCAGAGGCGAGGCCCCAGAGGGGATACTCAGGTCGAATTTATTAAAAGGGGAGGGTGACCAGCCTGGGAAGTGCAAAGTTGGGTTCTCCGCCAGTGGGGGGCAGTTAGAGACCCCCCCTTGTACATGGGGCCGTGAGGGGTGGGCACATTCCCCGGTTGCCTTGGCAGCAAACTTCTGGAGGGTGGAGCTAGCCGGATCCTTTGTGTTTTTGTTTTAGAAGGGGAGGGGGAGGAGGAGGGGAAAGGGCTGGTGTGTGGCTGTGTCAGGCCCCCCAGCAAGCTATCTGTTTATCTTTTCAAAAAGAAATTTGTGTGTAAATATACATATATAATTTACATCCTATGGTGTCTAATACATATTTCACAATTTAAAACAAAAAGTGGATACTTCCACAAATGGTCTCCTAATCTCACTCAGTAAAATGCTCTATGGCCAGACAGTCCTTCTTTTCATGTAACCACACTTTCCTCTGTTGGAAATGAACGGCTTATCTTGCCTGTGAAAGGATCCACTGCCTGTGATTCAGCACACACACAGCTATTCTGCACTGCAAGTGTAACTAGTGAGTCTCTAATAACAGAGTGTCATAGCGTTGTTACCTTCTGGGAGGGTAGAACATTTGAGAGAAGGATTTAGATGACTGATCTTCTTCAAAGGCTCAGGAGCAAGTGCTGTGCTTCCCGCCTGGCACCCGCTCTTATTTTTTGCTGAACCGCCCTGCTGTTTGACTGGTTTCCCCCCTCACATCTGCTCCCTTCCGACCCACCTCGACCTGGCACCTGCTGTGCCTGGGGAGAATGCAGATTGATCCTACACTGTGCTTAAATGTCTCCCTCTTCTATTAACAAGTCCTCGGACTTCTTCTCCATGGTCTTTGAGGACTGGAGTAATGGGAGCCCTGAGTGTCTCTTTCCTGATCTGGCAATGTCTCCTCCAAATTGGAATTTTTCAACTTTTTTTTTTTAATCTCATAGCACACTTGAATCTATAGTTAAATTTCTAAGGCACACTTAAATTATGTTGATCAGAAAAAGTATTAAAAAAGAATATACCCACTGTGCTTTGCATCTCTTTTGAAAATAATTTCATTGACATTTTT
>CAUYON010029081.1:0-13616 GCA_963573935.1 Arctocebus calabarensis | reverse complement strand
TAGTTGCATTTCCTGGGTTTCTATTCAATTCCAAATGTCTATGTGTCTATTTTTGTGCCAGTGCCATGATATGCTGACCACTATGGCTTTGTAGTACAGCCTAAAATCTGGTATGGTGATGCCCCCAGCTTTGTTTTTATTACTAAGAACTGCCTTAGCTACGCGGGGATTTTTTCCTGGTTCCATACAAAACGCAGAAATATTTTTTACAAATCTTGAAAGTACGATGTTGGTATCTTAATAAGGATGGCATTGAATAGGTAGATTGCTTTGGGAACTATAGACATTTTAACAATGTTGATTTTTCCCAGCCATGGGCATGGTATGTTCTTCCATTTGTTAATATTCTCTGCTATATACTTTCTTAGGATTTCATAATTTTCATTATAGAGGTCCTACACCTCCTTTGGTAGGTATATTCCCAGGTACTTCATTTTCTTTGAAGCTATGGTGAAGGGAGTTGTGTCCTTAATTAGCCTCTCTTCTTGACTGTTATTGGCGTATACAAAGGCTACTGACTTGTGGACATTGATTTTATATCCTGAGACATTATTGTATTTTCGGATGACTTCCAGGAGTCTTATGGTTGAGTCTTTGGGGTTCTCTAAGTATAAGATCATATTGTCATCAAAGAGGGAGAGTTTGACCTCCTCTGCTCCCATTTGGAGGCCTTTTATTTTCTTGTCTTGCCTAACTGTATTGGCTAGAATTTCCAGCACTATGTTGAATAGTAATGGTGACAGAGGACAACCTTGTCTGGTTCCAGTTCTAAGAGGAAAAGCTTTCAGTTTTACTCCATTCAGTAAAATACTAGTTGTGAGTTTGTCATAAATAGCTTTGATCAGTTTTAGAAATGTGCCACGTATGCCTATACTCTTCAGTGTTCTAATTAGAAAAGGATGCTCGATTTTATCAAATGCTTTTTCTGTGTCTATTGAGAGGATCATATGGTCTTTGTTTTTGCTTCTATTAATATGGTGGATAACATTTGTGAACTTGAATATGTTAAAACAGACTTGCATCCCTGGGATGAAACCTACTTGATCAGGATGGATGATTTTTTTGATGATAAGCTGTAATCTATTGGCTAGGATTTTGTTGAGAATATTTCCATCTATATTCATGAGTGAAATTGGTATGGAATTCTCCTTTATAGTTGGGTCTTTTCCTGGTTTTGGTATCAGGGTGATGTTTACTTCATAGAACATGTTGGGGAAGATTCCTTCCTCCTCACTTTTATGGAATAATTTCTGCAGTATGGGAATAAGCTCTTCCTTGAAGGTTTGATAGATCTGGACCAGGGAATTTTTTGGTTGGAAGATTTTTTATTGTTTCTGTAATCTCAGTGCTTGAAATTATTCTCTTCGGGAGCTCTATTTCTTCCTGGCTAAGTCTAGGGAGAGGGTGCAATTTCAAATGTTGATCCATTTCCTTTACATTATAAAATTTCTAGGCATAGAGTTTTTGGTAGTATTCAGAGATGATCTCTTGTATCTCTGTGGCATCAGTTATAATTTCCTCTTTGTCATTTCTCATTGAGTTTACTAGAGATTTTACTTTTCTATTTCTCATTAGTCTGGCCAAAGGTTTATCTATTTTATTTATTTTTTCAAAAAAAATACTCCTTGTTTCATTAATTTTCTGAATGATTCTTTTGTTTTCAATGTCATGGATCTCCGATTTAATTTTGGATATTTCTTTTCTTCTGCTGGGTTTAGGCTTAGATTGTTCTTCTTTTTCCAATTCCATAAGATGGTTTGAGAGTTTGTTGATGCACTTTCTTTCTGTTTTTCAAATGCAGGCAGCTAAAGCAATAATTTTCCTCTCAAAACTGCTTTTGCAGTATCCCACGGGTTTTGGTAGCTTTTGTCTTCCTTGTTATGCTAGCTTGTGTCTTCCTTGTTATGCTCAAGGAAGTTAATGATTTCCTGTTTTATTTCTTCCTGCACTCAACTGTCATTCAACAGAAGGTTGTTTAATTTCCATACCTTTGTGTGGGGTTGAAGTTTTTGTTGGAGTTGAATTCCACCTTCAGTGTCTTGTTGTCTGAGAAGATACAAGGTAATATTTCAATTCTTTTGATTCTGTTGACATTTGTTTTGTGTCCTAGGATATGATCAATTTTGGAGAATGTTCCATGGGGTGATGAGAAGAATGTATATTCCCTATCTTTGTGATGGAGTGTTCTATATACGTCTATCAAGTACAGTTGTTCTAGGGTCTCGTTTAAGTCCCTTATATGTTTATTTCGTTTCTGTTTAGAAGATCTGTCCAGATCTGTAAAAGGAGAGTTAAAAGTACCCTGTTATTATGGTGTTATAGGGTATCATATTGCTCAGACTGAGTGAGGTCTGTTTCAGGAATCTGGGAGCATTTAATTTGGGTACATAAATATTTAGAATTGAAACGTCTTCTTGCATTTTTCCCTTGACCAATATAGTGACCATCTTTGTCTTTTTTAACTTTAGTTGCTTTAAATCTACATGTATCTGAAAATAAGATTGCAACTCCCCCATTCTTTCTGAATCCTGTTTGTCTGAAAAATTGACTTCCAACCCTTAACTCAGAGTTTTAATTTGGCTTTTGAAGCTAGTTGTTTTTCCTGCAGACAGCAAATGGATGACTTGTGTTTTTAATCCAGTCAGCCTCTTCAGTTGGGAAGTCAAGCCATTAACATTTATTGAGATAATTGATAAGTGTGGTAGTTTTCTATTCATCTTATTTTGTGAGAGTTCATTGCTTAGTTTTATCTTTTGTATCAGTGTGGAAGTTAGGTTCTGTCCTCTACTTTCTGAGATCTTACTTTGCTATTGATCCATTGTGTTGGTCAGTGTGTAGAACAGGTTGAAGTATTCCCTGTATAGCTGGTCTTGTGGCAAATTTCCTCAGAGATTTTATATCAGTAAATGATTTAATTTATCTGTCAATTTTTAAGCTTAGCTTAGCAGGGTATAGAAATCTGGGCTGAAAATTGTTCTGTTAAAGTAGATGAAAAGTAGATGACCATTGTCTTCTTGCTTGGAAAGTTTCATTAGAGAAGTCTGCACTCACCCTGATGGATTTGCCCCTGTAGGTCAACTGGCACTTAGCCCTGGCAGCTTGAAGAATCATTTTATTTTTTTGTCTCGACTTTGGAAAGGTTCATCACAATGTGCCTCAGAGAAACTTGGTTAGAGTTGAGATGACCTGGGGACCGATATCCCTCTGAAAGGAGTGTGTCAGAAACTTTGGTGATTTGGGGGAAATTTTCATTTATAATATTCTCTAGAATGGCTTCCATTCCCCTGGGACATTCTTCTTCCTCTTCTGGGATACTTATACCTCGTATGTTTGAACACTTCATAAAGTCCCATAATTCTGTCAATGAACATTCTGCTTTCTCTCTCTTCGTTTCTGCCTCTTTAACTATCTGAGTTATGTCAAGAGCTTTTTCCTCTACTTCTGAGGAAAGTAGAATGGTCTAATCTGTTGTTGATACTTTCTATAGCATCTTTAAGTTTCCTAATTGACTGCTTCAGTTCCTTCATCTCTGCTATATCCTTTCTTTATTCTTCATATTGTTCATCTCTATTTGATTCTGTTTTGGATTTCCTTTTGGTTATTTTTCACTTTATCAGCAGTTTCCTTCATTGTTTCCATCATTTCCTTCATTGTTTTCATCTTCTGTATTCTAAATTCCCTTTCTGTCATTTCTAACATTTCTTTATAGTTGGAATCCTCTGCAGTAACTACCTAAGGGTCCCTTGCAGGGGTTGCTCTGGACTGATTTTTCATGATGTCAATAGTTTTCTGCTGATTCTTCCTCATGAGTGATTTCTTTAATGTTTCCTTGCCCTAATTTTCCTTTCACTTCCTCTTGATCTTTCAATTGCTGTGCCTTTTGATTGGGTTTCCATGAGCACTTTTGGTATAGAACCAGAAGGATGAGGAGATTGAAGAGTAAGAAGGGAAAAAAGAAAGAAAAAAAAGTAAAAGAGAAAGGAGAGTGGGTGGACAAATGGGAATATTGACAAAAGAAGAGAGGCACAGAAAGCAGGATACAGGAGCCAATATAGGTGTATAATAGAGTACTTTGACCCAACTTTAAAAGCCCCCAACCTCTGGGGGTGCCAGATTGGGTGGTTCCCTTGACATCAGCAGCTCTTTGCTAGCCTGTTAAGACACAGTACCCTACCTCTACCAAGTAGAGAGGAAAGGCAAAAATGCTATAAATCAAACCCAAACAAGCACACAGAAAACTTTATGGGATAAAATTGGGGGGAAAACCAAATAATAGGTGTAGAAACATTAGCAAAAAATGAAGTTCTAATTGTTGAAAAAGGCAACAATTGGAAATTGTATTTAAACTAGAAAAATGAAGAAAGAAAAGAAAGAGAAAAAAAAGAAAAGAAAAATCTATATATATTGCTGTATATTGTCTGGGCAATAGATGGTCTTCTAGGGTATGAGATGTTAATCACAATACTGATACTGCTGTATGAGATGGAGACTGGGGGCCCCTGCTGATTTCTCAATCCCCTCAGGGTGGAGAGCCTAAATCTTGCCTCCACCTGCCTAAAAGCCACTTTAAACTGCTGTCCTTGGCTAAATAGATGCTTTCCCAGAAAAGCACTTGTCACTGGGATCACTCCTGAAGTGGCTATCTACTTACCCAGTGTGCCAAAAATGGTCTCGCTCTATGCCCCTGAGGGCTGAGGCTGTAAGGCATCTCAGCCCCTGCCTTTATGATGCTCAGTCACTAGATTACTTGCCCAAGGTCTACTGCCAAATCCTTGCTCTGTGACCCTGAGGGTGGATCTTGCCAGGGAAGTTGCCCTACAATGGCTCTGCACAGCACACAGCCAAACACTTTTAGTTCTGTCTGGCTCAGTGGCTCAGTCTTGGGCCCTAAACAATGCTTAAAGTCCTCTGCACTTTGCCCATATTTTCCCAAGCTAGTTCAACTGAGTGCCAAGTTCAGAAAAAAACAAAACAGCTCACAGCTAAGCCCTTTCCAGTTTGCAATGTCACTGTTGCTGTACTTAGAACAGCCGGCAGAATTAGACCAAATGAACACAAGCAAACACTTGCCAGTTCTCCATGGCATTTGTCCTCCTCATGGGGTCCATAAGTCTCATGTTGACTCCCTGTGTACCCAAAAGGATGTTTCTGGGCAGATTCCACCAGCCAAAGATACCTGGAGTATTCTTTCCCCAGACTCACCATGCCCAGTTGCAAGGACGCAGGATGCTGTTACTCAGCTGCCATCTTGCTCCTCCCTTAACATTAAATTTTTTTATCCCATGTAAAAATATTTTGTTAATAAATGATTTATTCCATTAAGCATGTATTAATATTTTAATCATTTTCTTCTACTTTGTATTTTATACCATGCTTTTACATATATAAAAACTAAGTAATTACAAAATAATCCCTCTGAAGATTTATTGGATTAAAAAAAAAACTCTATAGCTAGTCAACATGAAATTAACTTTAATGATAGACAGTTGATATACACATTTTTAAAGTAGTTCTATAATTTATAAATGTTGGAACTATACTTTTTGTTTTCATTCACATCCTGTGATTAGTTAAATTTGCTGCACTGATAGTCTTCATACTTTATTTATTGATGGAAGGTTTTTAATGAGATGAGTTTTGGCAACCAAAAAGACTTAACATTTTTTTCCTAGAATAGTACATTAAGAAAAAGAGATCCTAAAGAAAAAATCATAATCTTATCAGTAGATAAATATAAACTGTAGTTAGAGTTTAGTTTTTACAATTAAGTTACACATTAGTAGGGGAGGGGTCAGGTATGACCCCACCAATATTTTGTATTTGTATGTTCTATTGTTTCACATAACCAAATATACAAAAAAAAAAAAAAAAAAAAACAACATCTGAGGGGTCTGTCCCTGACCCCATTCTCCATGTAGGATATGATTGTAAAATCCTATCTTCTGAACTTTTAAGACTCTTTAGAAGCACAATTAGTTGAAAAGAGGCAAATATACAAAAACATCTCCCTTCACTTAAGGGACTCCCATCCTCTATGGCTTCCAACCCTGAAGAACAATATAGCTATAATTTAGAGATACCATTCTATAAATTTGAAACATAAATGTATTAATTTTCTCTGAATGATATTTCTCACTTCCTATCATAATTATTATTAAAAGAAATAAACAAAAAGAATAGCTGACCAGCATAGGTCTGTTCTAAATTTCTCTTCTGACCCAGAAATGTGCGCATGTACATGGCTAGCTGTACTAGTGAGGAAGAAGTGTTGCAGACTCCCATAAATAGACATATTTTATAAACAAAGGCTGATCCTTTGCCTCTGTTAACTGTGAAATATTTCACTGAGTACTGGCTGTAAACTTGTTTATCAGATGTAAAACAAAATCAGGATGAATTCATTCATCCTTCCTACCAGACGCTAAGACACCTTTATTTTCTTCTATGCATTCAGCACTTATTTGCTTTACTTTGTATATAACATCACTGAATACTAATAAAAATCCCAAAAATGTAACTGTTGCTTCACTGCCCACCTTCTGTACTACAGGTATCCCCTTGTTAGGAAAATGTATAAATACTGTACCTCATGTAACCTATTTTGGAACTCAGATTACCGGCTACTGTCATCCCAGCTTCTCACGTGTACTCCCATAACTCCGTCATAATAAATCTCACTTGAGTGAGATTTCTTTCTCAGTCTTTCATCTAGGTTGGCATTTGCACATGCACCACAAATTTGAGAAACAAAGGATCCATTGAAGAATTTTACAGTGATTGCAAAACTTTTTTCATATTTGTGATATAGTAAAGTACATACTAGGTCTTCAACCCCATTTTCTGCCAATAAAACTCAAAATTCTTGAAATTTCCAAAATGATGTCTTTTGTATGCTAGTGATTGGTCTGATGGTTGGTAGCCCATTGGTAGCTTCAAGAGGGGGGTTGGTCACCTCAAAGACCAAGGCATGTGGCTTTCAGCCCAAACCCCTGAACATCAAGAGGGACTGATAGATAAGTTGATCACAAATGACCGATGACTTAATAAATCATGTCTACTTAAGGAAGGCTTCATGGAGACTCCAAAGGACAGAGTTCAAATAAATTCTGGACAGATGAACACCTGGAGCTTCCCAGAGAGGGGTAAGCAAAAGTAACCTGCAGTTTGCAACTGACTTTAAAATTAGAAGAGGGCTCAGTCTTAGGAAACAAGCCAGCAATGTCTCATATCTGGTATTATCTCCAGGCAGATAATTTTGCCACTGAATTTAATTAGAAGCTAGGCAGCAGGTGACAGCTGCAGAAATGAGTGCTCACTTGGTGTGTGGGGAACCGCCCCCCCCCACATTTGATCACAGAAATTTTCTGTGTTGATTGTTGTGGTGTGACAGGAGAGGAAAAACTCCTTTTGTTTTTCCACAGGCACAATAGCCATACCTATCAATACTTAGCAATAGATAGTCACAAAAATTGATTAAAGTTATGTTTTTATGTTTCCATGTAAGTTCCTTCTTAAGAATATACTTAGTCATGGCTTGGCGCCTGTGGCTCAGTGGGCTAAGGTGCCAGCCATGTACACCTGAGCTGGTGAGTTCGTATCCAGCCAGGCCCGCCAAAGAACAATGACGGCTGCAAACTAAAAAATGGTCGGGCATTGTGGCAGGTGCCTGTAGTCCCAGCTACTTGGGAGGCGGAGGCAGGAGACTCTCTCGGGCCCAGGAATTGGAAGTTGCTGTGAGCTGTGATGTCACAGCACTCTTCCCAGGGTGACAGCTTGAGGCTCTGTCTCAAAAAAAAAAAAAATCAAGAATATACTTAGTCATTAATTATATTAAAAAATAATGATGAAATGCCGCTGTCAGAAAAAAATATGTTAATTTATTTCCTGCATAAGTTTAAAATAGTGAGTAACTAATAGCATCAATATTTGGAAAATAATCCTTTCAGAGTTTAAAGTTTCTATAAAATGCATGTATAGCTAATATAGTAAGTGCAAATTATATAAATTCTTATAAAATTTAATTAAACTATTAATTAAATGATGATAGCTTATATAATCTAATCTTTTATTAAATACATAAATTAGACAAAGTATTAGGCCCTACTAAGCATTATGGCTAACATTTTCTGATGCTTCATATATACACAAAACTAATAATTATTTAGTTTTAAACTATTAATTATTAAACTGTTAAATTATTAAATATTTAAACTATTAAGCTATTTAATTTTGAACTAATATATTCTTCAATTTGAAATTTCCATTCATTTTTGGAAATATCTCAAATATTTTGACTGGGCCATATTGGGTGGCCAAGTAACAGCTTCCTTGTGGTTGGGCATGGTGAGACTGGGGAGAGAGGACTTCAGGCATCTCTGGCAGGCGGGATCTGCCCAGAAACTTCCCTTTGGGGACACAGGGAGACAGCGCGAGGCTTCTGGACACCCTGAGGAAGGCAAAAGCAGCGGAGATTGGGCAAGTGGTTGCGTCTGTTCCTTTGGTCTGATCCTGTGGGCAGCTGTGGGTGGGGCAACAGTGGGACTGCAGGCTGGAAAGGCCTTGCCTGTGAGCTGTTTGGGTTTCTTTTGGACGTGGCACTCAGTTGAACTGCCTTGAGAGAACTTGGGCAGGAGTGTGGGGCTTTTTTGAGTGTTGTCTGGGGCTCCAGACTGGGCTACCGAGCCAGATGGAGCTCCCAGTATTTGGTGGTGGGCTGTGTGGAGCCATTGTGGGAGAACTGCCCTGGCAAACTCCAATCTCAGGGTCACAGAACAAGCATTGGGTGGGGAGTGAGTAATCTAGTGACTGACGAGCCTAAAGGCCAGGACTGAGAGGCTTCCCAGCCTTAGCCCTCAGGGGCACAGGGTGAGACCGGTTTTGGCACATTGGGTAAGTGGAGAGCCACTTAAGGAGTGATCCCAGCTACAGTGCTTTCCTGGGAAAGCTTCTGCTTAGCCCAAGTTAGCAATTTAAAGTGTCTTCTAAGCAGGCTAAGGAGGAATTAAGCTCTCCAACCTGCGGGGTTTGAGAAATCATTAGAGACACAGGGTCACTCCCTACAAAGATCCAGTAATAACAGAGTGAATCTGCCAGGGTCTGATCTGGGAGAGACACCTCCCCAACTCTGAGGACAGTCATAGGCAACAGTGAAAAATAATCATCAGGCGGAATCAACAGAAAAACTCTGGCAATATGAATAACCAGAGTAGATCAACTCCCCCAAAGATTGACAAGGTAGATGAAGCACAAGATCCCTTGCATAAGCAAATGGCTGAGATGTCAGAAGTTGAGTTCAGAGTCTGGATAGCAACTAAGATCAGTGCAATGGAGGAAAAGATGGAATTAGAATTTCAAGCAGTAATCCAAAAGACGATCCTAAAGATATCTCAAGAACTGAATGAGTTCAAAGAGAAAATGACCAAAGATATTGACACATTGAGACAAGAAGTCGTAGCTCTCAAAGATCTGAGAAATACAGTAGAATCCCTCAGTAACAGAATGGAGCAAGCAGAAGAAAGGATTTCTGAAACTGAAGACAGAGACTTTGAATGCTCCCAAATGCTCAAAGAGATAGAGAAATGGAAGGCAAAAATGGATCATTCTCTCAGACAGCTCTGGGATAACTCGAAGAAAACCAATATTCGCCTTATAGAGATACCTGAAAATGATGAAGTGGTGCCATGGGGCACAGAGTCTCTTCATTATGAGATTATGAAAGAGAACTTTCCAGACATGCCAAGAGATTCTGAAATTCAGAGAGCAAACAGTTTCAGGACCCCAGCACAACCCAACCCAAATAAGACATCCTCCAGGCACATCATAATCAAGTTCACAAAAATTAATATGAAAGAGGAAATTCTGAAAGCAGCCAGATGTGAGAAATCTATCACCTATAAGTGGAAGAATATTAGAATAACTGCAGATCTCTTTGATCAAACTTTCCAGCTAGAACAGAATGGTCATCGACTTTTAAACTCCTAAGGCAAAATAACTTTCAACCCAGGATCCCATACCCAGCTAAACTGAGTTTCATTTATGATGGGGAAATTAAATACTTTAATGACATTCACATGTCAAAGAAATTTGTCATACTAAACTGGCTCTCCAGGATATTCTCAGACCTATCCTTCATAATGAACAGTGCAATCCTTCACCACAAAAATGAACTCACTCAGAAACTTTTGATCAAATTCCAACTTCCACAGTGGCAAAAAGATTAAAAATTTCCACAGGTCTTTTGAAAAATTCAATACCCCAGATTCTCTCAGGTCTATCAATATTCTCAATTAATATGAATGGCTTAAATTGTTCTCTAAAGAGGCACAGGTTGGCTAATTGGATACAAAAACTCAGGCCAGATATTTTCTACATACAAGAATCTCATCTTACCTTAAAAGTTAAATATAGACTCAGGGTAAAGAGAGGGCCATCTATATTTCAGGCAAATGGAAAGCAGAAAAAAGCAGGTGTTGCAATCTTATTTGCAGATACAATAGGCTTTAAACCAACAAAGGTAAGGAACGATAAGGATGGATACTTCATATTTGTTAAGGGCAATGCTCAATATGATGAGATTTCAATTATTAATATTATGCACACAACCAAAATGCACCTCAACTTATAAGAGAAACTCTAACAGACATGAGCAACTTGATTTCCTACAGCTCCATAGTAGTCGGAGATTTTAACACCCCTTTAGTAGTGTTAGATAGATCCTCCAATCAGAAGCTAAATAAAGAAATTTTAGATTTAAACTTAACCATTCAACATTTGGATTTAACAGACATCTACAGAACATTTCATCCTAACAAAACTGAAAACACATTCTTCCCATCAGCCCATGGAACATACTCCAAAATTGATCACATCTTAGGTCACAAATCTAACCTCAGCAAATTTAAAAAAATAGAAATTATTCCTTGTATCTTCTCGGACCACGATGGAATAAAAGTTGAACTCAACAATAACCGGAATGTGCATACTCAAACAAAAACATGAAAGCTAAATAACCTTATGTTGAATGATAGACAGGTCATAGACAAGTTTAAGAAGAAAATCACCAAATTTTTGGAAGAAAACGACAATGAAGATATGAATTATCAGAACCTCTTGGATACTGCAAAGGCAATCCTAAGAGGGAAATTTATAGCACTTCAAGCCTTCCTCAAGAGAATGGAAAGAGAGGAAGTTAACAACTTAATGAGACACCTCAAGCAACTGGAAAAGGAAGAACATTCGAACCCCAAACCCTGCAGAAGAAAAGAAATAACCCAAATCAGGGCAGAATTAAATGAAATTGAAAACAAAAGAATTATACAACAGATCAACAAATCTAAAAGTTGGTTTTTTGAAAAGGTCAATAAAATAGATTAAACTTTGGCTATCCTAATCAGGAAAAAAAGAGTAAAATCTCTAATTTTATCAATCAGTAATGGTGAAGACAAAATAACAACAGACTCCTCAGAAATCAGAAAAATCCTTAATGAATATTACAAGAAAATTTATACTCAGAAATATGAAAATCTGAAGGAAATTGACCAATACTTGGAAGTATGCTATCTTCCAAGACTTAGTCAGAATGAAGTGGAAATGTTGAACAGGCCTATATCAAGTTCTGAAATAGCATCAACTATTCTAAATCTCCCTAAAAAGAAAAGCTTGGGACAAGATGGCTTCACATCAGAATTCTACCAAACCTTTAAAGAGGAACTAGTACCTATATTACTTAATCTTTTCAAAAATAGAGAAAGAAGAAATACTACCCAACACATTCTATGAAGCAAACATCATCTTGATCCCCAAACCAGGAAAAGAGGCAACAAGAAAAGAAAATTATAGACCAATATCACTAATGAATATTGATGCAAAAATATTCAACAAGATCCTAAAAAACAGAATCCAGCAACACATCTAACAAATTATACACCATGACCAAGTGAGTTTTATCCCAGGATCTCAAGGCTGGTTCAATATATGTAAATCTATAAATATAATTCAGCACATAAACAAATTAAAAAACAAAGACCATATGATTCTCGCAATTGATGCAGAAAAAGTCTTTGATAATATCCAGCATCCCTTCATGATCAGATCACTTAACAATATCGGTATAGAAGGGACATTTCTTCTCCTTCTCCTTCTCCTTCTTCTTCTTCTTTTTGAGACAAAGCCTCAAGCTTTTGCCCTGGGTAGAGTGCTGTAGCATCACAGCTCACAGCAACCTCTAACTCCTGGGCTGAAGCGATTCTCCTGCTTCTGCCTCCCAAGTAGCTGGGACTACAGGTGCTCGCCACATCGCCCGGCTATTTTTTGTTGCAGCCATCATTGTTATCTGGCAATGTTATCCAGCCCAGGCTGGATTCGAAACTGCCAGCTCAGGTGTATGTGCATGATGCCTTAGTTGCTTAAGCCACAGGTGCTGAGCCTAGAAGGAACTTTTCTTAAACTGATAGATGCCATCTACAGCAAATCCACAGCCAATATCATATTGAATGAATTAAATTGAGAGCATTTCCACTCAGATCAGGAACAAGGCAAGGTTGCCCACTCTCTCCACTGCTCTTTAACATTGTAATGGAAGTTTTAGCCATTGCAATTAGGGAATAAAAGGTGATTGGGGGTATCCATATAGGGTCAGAAGAGATCAAACTTTCACTCTTCGCAGATGACATTATTGTATATCTGGAAAATACCAGGGATTTTACTACAAACTCTTAGAAGTGATCAAGGAATACAGCAGTGTCTCAGGTTACAAAATCAACACTCATATATCTTCAGCCTTTATATATTTCAACAATAGTTAAGCTGAAAAAACAGTTAAGGACTTTATTCCATTCACAATAGTACCAAAGAAGATGAAATATTTGGGAGTTTACCTGGCAAAGGACATGAAAGATCTCTCTAGAGAGAATTATGAAACTCTAAGAAAAGAAATAGCAGAAGATGTTAACAAATGGAAAAACATACCATGATCATGGCTGGGAAGAATCAACATTGTCCATATTTGAGTCCATACTACTCAAAGCAATATGCAATTTTAATGCAATCCTTATTAAAGCTCCATTGCCATACTTTAAAAATCTTGAAAAAATAATACATCATTTTGTATGGAATCAGAAAAAACCTCGAATAGCCAAGACAATACTCAGAAATAAAAACAAAGCAGGAGGAATTATGCTTCCAGACCTCAGACCATAAATCGATAGTGATCAAAACAGCATGGTACTGGCACAAAAACAGAGAGGTAGAGGTATGGAACAGAATAGAGAACCAAGAGATGAACCCAGCTACTTACCGTCATTTGATCTTTGAGAAGCCAATTAAAAACATTCTGTGGGGAGAAGATTCCCTATTTAGCAAATGGTGCTGGGTGAACTGCCTGGCAACTGTAGAAGACTGAAACTGGACCAACACCTTTCACCTTTAACTAAGATAGACTCTCACTGGATTAAAGATTTAAACTTAAAACATGAAACTATAAAAATGCTAGAAGAAAGTGCAGGGAAAACTCTTGAAGGAATAGGCCTGGGCCAACATTTTATAAGGAGGACTCCGGACCTCCCAGGCAATTGAAGCAGCATCAAAAATTCACTACTGGGACCTGATCAAACTAAAAA
>CAUYON010029080.1:0-17453 GCA_963573935.1 Arctocebus calabarensis | reverse complement strand
GAAATGTTCTGTAGATGTTTGTTAAATCCAAATGTTGAATGGTTAAGTTTAAATCTAAAATTTCTTTGCTTAGCTTCTTTTTTTTTTTTTTGAGACAGAGCCTTAAGCTGTCACCCTGGATAGAGTGCTGTGGCATCATAGGTTACAGCAACTTCCAATTCCTGGGCTCAAGTGAGTCTCCTGCCTTTGCCTCCCAAGTAACTGGGACTACAGGTGCCCGCCACAACACCCGGCCACTTTTTGGTTGCAGCCGTCATTGTTGATTGGCGGGCCCAGGCTAGATTTGACCCTGCCAGCTCAGGTATGCATAGCTGGCACCTTAGCCTGTTGAGTCACAGGCGCTGAGCCTTTGCTTAGCTTCTTCTTCTTCTTTTTTTTTTTTTTTGAGACAGAGCCTCAGGCTGTCGCCCTGGGTAGAGTGCTGTGGCATCACAGCTCACAGCAACTTCCAACTCCTGGGCTCAAACGAGTCTCTTGCCTCTGCCTCCCAAGTAGCTGGGACTGTAGGCACCCACCACAACGCCTGGCCATTTCTTGGTTACAGCCATCATTGTTGTTTGGCAGGCCCGGGCTGGATTTGAACCTGCCAGCTCAGGTGTATGTGGATGGCGCCCTAACCCTTTGAGCCACAGGCGCTGAGCCTGCTTAGCTTCTTATTGGAGGATCTATCCAACACTGTCAAAGGAGTGTTAAAAATCTCTGAATATTATGGTGCTGGTGGAAATCAAGTTGCTCATGTCTCTTTGAGTCTCTGTTATCAATCAAGGTTCATTCTGGTTGGGTGCATAAATACTAATAATTGAAATCTCATCATATTGAGTATTACCCTTAAGAAATATGAAGTGACTATCCTTATCTTTCCTTTCTTTTGTTGGTTTAAAGCCTATTGTTGTGGGTTTAAAGCCTATTGTATCTGTGAATAAAATTGCAACCCCTGCTTTTTTCTGCTTTCCATTTGCCTGAAATATAGATGACCATCTCTTTACCCTGAGTCTATATTTATCTTTTAAGGTAAGATGAGATTCTTGTATTCAGCAGATATCTGGCCTGAGTTTTTGTATCCAGTTAGCCAACCTTTGCCTCTTTAGAGGACAATTTAAGCCATTCACATTAATTGAGAATATTTATAAGCATGCTAGAATTTTGTGTATGGAGTTTTTCAAAAGTCCAGTGGACATTTTTAATCTTTTTGCCACTGTGGTAGAGGATTGCTCTGGTCACTGTGGAGAATAGGCCTGAGAATATCCTGGAGAGCTGGTTTAGTTATGGCAAATTTCTTCAACATGTGAATATCATTAAAGTATTTAATTTCTCCATCATAAATGAAACTTAGTTTAGCTAGGTACAGGATTAACAGTTGAAAGCTGTTTTGTTTTAGGCTTTTAAAAGTTGATGACCACCCTCTTCTAGCTTAAAAGGTTTCAGCAGAGAGAGCTGCAGTCATTCTAATATTATTCCCCTTGTAGGTTATGGTTTTCTTACATCTGACTGCTTTCAGAATTTTCTCCTTCATATTAACTTTAGTGAAGTTAATTATATGTGTCTGGGGGTTGTCTTATTCAGGTTGAGTTGTGGTGGGGTTGTGAAACTGTCTGCTATCTGAATTTCAGTATCTCTTGGCATGTCTGGAAAGTTCTCCTTCATAATCTCATGAAAAAGGGCCTCTGTGCTTTGCAAAGCAACTTTGTTGCTTTCAGAAATTCCTATGATGTGAATATTAGTTTTCTTCAAATTATCCCAAAGCTGTCTGAGAGAATCATCCATTTTTTGTTCTACATTTCTCTTCCTATTTGAGAGTTTGGGAGCGTTCAAAAGCTTTGAATTCAATGTCAGAAATCCGTTCTTCTGCTTGCTCCATGTGTTACTCATGGATTCTACTGTATTTCTCAGATCTTTGAGGGCTGCAAATTTTTGTCTCAGTGTGTCAAAAATCTTTCGTGATTTTGTCTTTGAATTCATTGAATTCATGAGACAACTTTTGAATTGCTCCTTGAATTTCTAATTCCAACTTTACCTCCATTATATTAATCTTATTTGCAATCCAAATTCTGAATTCGATTTCTGACATCTCAACCATTTGTATAACAATGGGATCTTCAGTTGTGTCTGCCGTATTGTTCCTTGGGGGAGTTGATCTATGCTGGTTATTCATGTTACTGGAGTTTTTCTGCTGATTCTGTCCCATGATTATTTTACACCATTTGGCTAGGTGAGCAGATAGGGGGAAGTTAGGTTGGGAGGCTCCTGGAGTAGTGATTAACCAGCCCTTTACTGAAGAGCTGTGACTAGTGTTTTTGCCTTTTCCCCTAGAGCTTTGCAAAGGACCCGTACAGTACTATGGCCTGAGACACTGGGGACTTACTTGGTGTGGTGGGGCTAAGAGGCTCTGTCTTATTTTCAGATGGTCTTTGTCCTACCCTAAGGAATCAGTTACTCTGGGTTTAAGTCTCATCTGTGGAGAAATACCAACAATCAAGTCACCCCACCCCCTCCACGTGCAACCACTTGGAAAGGCAAATCAAAGCTTTCCACCACCACACACCCAGAGTACTACTGTGTATAGTCCTTGGGTGATTGGTCCAGTCTGAGAGATCCAAATCAACTGTCCCAGTCAGTACCCAGTCTCAAGTGAGGGAGTTCAAAAGGTCTCCCTCAACTAGATAGCAGGGATCTGCTGGCAGTTTGAGTATGACTCCTGGTACTTCATGGAGTCAGAAGGACCCTCCCAGGAAATGAATTAGTCTGGGAAGGTTGATGCTTCCTTCCCCACCTTGCACCTCTGTCACACCCAGTCACTGGTAACCCTGCAGGGCTATGACCCAATTCCCTCCAATGAGCAGATCCTCCAGGGGTTTGAGCCTGCCTGAGTCACATAGAGATTTTATGTCTCTTCAGCCACGCCTCTGCACTCTGCCTCCATCTGGCAGGGGAAGCTGAAGCTTGACAATCTTGGGTGGTTAATGGAAGCTGGGACGATTCACTCAGTCTCAGTCCTGCCCCTGATTGATGTTGCTGACACTTGCGTTTGTTCAGAATTTGTGATTCTTTCCTGGCTATATATTCCCCTGTGGACCAGGTGCTGTTTGAGTTCACAGAAACTGTGATTCAGGCCCGGTCTGTGCTGCTGCCCAGAGCTGGTGTTTCTGTTTCCCCTGTAGTCTGTGTTGGGGTGAATGCAGTTCGATCTCACACTGGGCCTGCCTGCCTTTGTCTCAGCTATGATCCCCTGAGGGCCGGGTGTAGCGAGGCTCAGAAAAGCAGTCCTCTGTGTCAGCCCTGTCCTGGAAGTATGCTGTCTCTGTGTGTGCTCACTACAGCAGTCCTCTGGCTCAGGTCTTCTCTTGGAATATGCTGTCTGTGCACACACATCTTCAATTCTCTGTCCTGCCGTGCTCCGCCCAGGCCGGTACCACCTCAAGCACACCCTGTGCTCATGGGGTCTGTGTTACCATCCCAGATCTATTCTGCCAGTGTCTGCCACTGGAGAAGATGCCTGGCTTTCTCTGGTTGCCCAGGGAGATTAGGAGTGTCCTTTCAAAATATCCCCAGGAGTGTGAGCCCTATTATTCCCGCTGCTGCCACTGCTGTTCTGTGCTGGGGTTCACCACCTCTCCCTTTCCTGTACGGTTCCTTCAGTCCACCATTTTCTCCTTACCCCTGTGCCACAGAATCAGTGCAAACCTGCAATAGCCCATGCCCTGTGCACAACTTTCGAGAAAATGCCCAAGAATCTGGACTCCATGGGGGGACAGGCTTCCAGACATTGGGGTGAGAGCGGAGGGGAGTGCTGGGAGTTCAGAATTGGAGATAAAGAATATATACAGTTTTATGCCTGGCAGGAAAGTGCCATGGCACCTTAGTAGAGGAAGGAGGTCTGGGTTTTAGAGGGTCTCTCCCATGGGATAAAATGGGAGGACGTTTAAACTTTGCTGGCTTGTTTGTAGAAAGTATTCTGTGAGCATTCTCATGGGGGAGAGACTCCTGTCTGCTTGGTGATGGATTTTGTACCTTTTGTTTGTATCCTTGGGGTTGCAGCTTGCCTCAGCAGGGTTGATGTGTGTTCTTCAACCTTCTCTTTTGGCTTAGGTCCAAACCATCAGTTTACTTGCTAATGTTTCATCCTTTAACTCTCCTTCTGGATGGAAAGCTGGTTCCCACCAGCCATCTTGCCTCCGCCCCCTTGTAAAACTGATTCTTAATAGCTCCCTGAATCAGTGGAACATCCTTTGTACTTTGAGTTGAGTGTTAAAGAGTGTCCAGTTCTGTTTCATGTTATTATATCAATGTGTAATCACAACAGTTCCCTATAGAAAATTGGTTGGAAATACAGGTACAGTTTTAAATAGCAATTATTTATTCAGCAAAGATTAAAATAAATAAAATTTTAAGATTGTTTTTCATATTCATTTTCTGAGCTGATTGGGTTTGGAAACTGGCAAAATATTGTCTTCTAAGATGCGAGAATATTTTGTAAAAAGTCTATTTGACTTTTTGTCCTCAATTTAGCAAACAGTAGTAGTTAAATATATATAAACTGGTGAAAATGATAATTAATTTCATGTATTATCTAATTATTTCATGATTGCAAGTAGGGGTAGGAAAAACATCATTTGTAAAAGAGTTATACTTTATCACTCTGTTCTATGTGAAGTCATTATTATTCCCTAAATCTTATACTCTGTAATTTAAACAGTGTGGTGCTAAACAAACATCAGCATTGAAATAAATAACCTAGTGCACTCTTTCAGCCACTTGTGGTCTCTGAGCTCCTATTTATATAGTCTTGATTTTTTTTTCTTTTTTTTTTTGAGACAGAGCCTCAAGCTGTCACCCGGAGAGAGTGCCATCGCATCACAGCTCACAGCAACCTCCAATTCCTGGGCTCAAGTGAGTCTCCTGCCTCTGCCTCCCAAGTAGCTGGGACTAGAGGCACCCGCCACAACGCCCGGCTATTTTTTGGTTGCAGTCGTCATTGTTGTTTGGCGGGCCCGGGCTGGATTTGAATCGCCAGTTCAGGTGTACATGGCTGACGCCTTAGCCCATTGAGCCACAGGTGCCAAGCCGATAGTCTTGATTTTTTACTGCATTGGTAGCTAACATCTTTATGGTGTTTCTTAATTTTGTATTTCTTGGTTACTCTCCCCAGCAAGTCTGTATTATAAGTATTTCATAATAGAGAAAACTAAAGCTTATGAATGCAAAGTGATTTGCCTAAGATTACATGTTAGAATGGGATCTAGAATTCAAACATAGGTAAATGTGCTAAAGAACACAGGAGAAAAGTATATTCTGCATCTATTTGTTGGGTATGGTTTTCCACAATTTTCAAATAGGTCAAGTTGGTTTATAGGTAGTTCAAGTGTTGAGCATCTTTACTGATTTGTTGTCTGCTTATTTGCAGTTACTGAGCAAGGTGTATTAATTTCTGCAACTGTGACTAGAGATTTGTCCATTTATTCTTTTAGTGCTGAGACTTTTTTGGTTTACATATTTTGGGGCTATGCTGTTAGATGTAAGTTTGGGATTGTTGTGCCTTTCTGTTGAATGACTTTCTCTAGTAATGCTCTTGCTTTGATGTCTATTATGTCTGATACTATAATTGATTCTGCATCTATGTAATTTACATCAAACTATTATTCTCCAGAGACTATTGATATGGTATATTCCTTCTTTAAGAGCAGACAAAATCAACTTTGATAATTTATTGATGAATCACTTACAAAAAGTTATAAATTCTGGAGCAAATTTCATTTGGCTTTAAGCATACCATTAGCTGGCTTTCAACACAAGCCAGTTGAGAATAAAAACTCATTCAGAAAAGCCAAATCATAATTAGAAAGTTAATTTGCTTACCCTCAAAATCACATAATGAATACCAAAGCCAAATATAAATTACTTTTGTATTATCCTTAATTTTGAACTCTTAGCCCTTTGATTCCTTTATTAATGTGGATAACTAAGAGTTGAATATACAAGGATGCCAAAGTAATCATACTCTTTCCCTTGTCTAAATAGAGCCATTTATTAGAACTTTTTAGAGAAAGCACCTATCATATATTTGGAACCACCCATCTCTAACTCTAATCAAGCTATTATCCAAACAGTTAAGAAAGAAACTTAGCTTAGGGAATTTCTACCAGCAGGTCAGTGGGCATCAAAGTTTTATTTGTTATAATTTTAAGCCACTTGCTTTAGTCAAATCATCGGTGGCCAGAGAAGATTTCAGAAAAATTGACAATGTCTTTCCTTCCCTTGATGTGTTCAAAGATTACAGCCTTGCTTTTATCTTTTTTCTATTTCAAAGTATTGAGGTGGTATGAATATTTTTGTTATATATTGCTGAAGTCAGGGTTTTCAGTGTACATGTCATCAGAATAGTGCTCATTACACATGACAGGTGAGTTTTTATCTCTCACTCACTTTGTAGCCTCCCCCTTCTTGTCCTTGTCATCTCTTTGTGCCAATGTATACCCATCATTTAGCTCCCACTTATAGTGAAAGTATTGTGGTGTTTGTTTTTCCATTCCTGAGATACTTCACTTAGGATAATGGTTTCCAATTCCATCCAAGTGGCTGTAAAGATGTTATTTCATTCCTTTTTATGGCTGAGTAGTACTCCATGGTGTATGCATGCATACCACATTTTCTTTATCAACTCATCAATTGATGGGACTTAGATTGATTACATATCTTTGCAATTTTGAATTGTGCTATGATAAATATTTGAGTGCAAGTGTCTTATTGATGAAAAGACTTCTTTTCCTTTGTGTAGATACCCAGTAGGGGGATTGCTAGATTGAATAGTGGGTCACTTTTTATTTTTTTGAGAAATGTTCATACAGTTTTCTGTAGAGGTTGTACTAATTCACAGTCCCACCAAGAGTGCTTAAACTTTCCTTCTTCTCTACATCCATGCCCAGAATCTACTGTTTTTTGATTTTTTAAAAATAATGGCCATCTTGTCAGGAGTGAGGTGATATCTCATTGTGGTTGTAACTTACATTTACCTGATGATTAGTGATGTTGAATATTTTTTATATGTTCATTGGCCATTTGTAAATCTTTATCTTTAAGAGATTTCAGTTTCTGTGTTTCTTTTCTAGGTACATAGTCACCAAGTTCTCTACCTTATGAATCCTAAACCCCAAGGGAAATTGAAAACAGCTCCTATTCATAGAAATATTAGGGAACTCTAGCTTAGATGGTGATGGAGTAAAACTTCTAATATAAGAGGTACCACTTCTCAGTTAAAATATTCATTGAATGCTGGTTCCTCGGTTCCATTATTTTTGTTTCCACTTCTAGAAATTTCAGAAACTTTTGGGTACTGTTAACCTCCTTTATGGGACTGTCTTTAAACCTATAATCCCCATTAAACAGCAACTTTGCATGGAAAGTTCTATAAAGAAAATGAAGCCTCCAACCCCTTTCTAAAGAAGGTGAGTTTCAAAGAATATAGCAAGTGTGATCATTAACTTTCTAAGAGCTCAAAGGTAATAAAGATCAAAATGTTTCAATGCCTCACAACCTAATAGGGAGATTGAATCTACCACATGTATGCATTCATTTGGGTTCTTATTAACTGAGCTCAATCTTATAAAAATTTTAATATATGATCAGCTTGGGAAACAGAAGCAGAGCTTGTCCTATTTCTTTATACACATGATGTTGTCCATGCAATGAATCAAGGTGAGTTTTTTGGGGATTATAAAGGGCATATTTCCACAGTGGCTTATTAGGAATCTTTGAGGTTGGACTCCAGCAGTCAGGAAACTCCAGAGTCCTACTCCAACTATAGGGTTAGTTTTCTAAAATTTCCATTCAATAACCTGCTTTTCTAGGTTTTGAGATGAAAGAACTACGTGGTAAGTTGTGGGATTATGGGACTACAGAGAGGTTCAGGGGGCCAGTTGTTAAAACCATATTTACAGTTCAGAAAAATCTTTCTTCCAAATCATTGTTTTGCCATGTCCTCAGGAAATTACACATTCAAAGAGTGCTGACATTAAGCAAAAAACAATCTTACTGCTTGTTCTTCTATCAGGCCTTGTGCTCCCTCTGCTCTCTGTAATTTACTACTTTATTTTCACTTTCTAGACATTGTATAAGTCAAACCAGGCCCTTCACCACTCTCCTGCCCAACTGAGGACTGAACAAACTCAAATTCCCTTTTCACACATTATTGTTTTTATTAACCTATTCCCACTCCTGCTATTTCTATATCCTACATTCTTTCAGTAATTTCACATTGTACAAAGCTTTGAGTAATTTATATTTTTATGTTTGGCCTTTATTTATCACATTATTTGTTCACTATTCATTCAACAAATACTTGTTGAGCAGCTACCACATGGAAGACATTGCTTGAGGTATTGGTAGATGGTGAAAAATCAAGTCATTTATAGTGTCCTGTTAATTATTCCAACTAAATATTTCTTGGATCTAACCACACTCATCTCTTCGTTATCACCCTCCTCTAGTTACTGTTCTTAGTAAACTGTTACAATGGCTTCTAAACTGGTCTCTCATCACCCATTATGGTCCTTTGCCATTCTGTTCTCCATTTTGCATGTAAGATGAACTTACCAGAATTCAAATCTGATTATGTGCTTACCTCTCAGCTAAAAATTGCTTAATGACTTTCCATTGCTCCAAAATAAAACTTAGCTGTAAAGTCCTGCCTAATTTTTCATTGCCTGGTCCTCCAGTTTCAGGTTGGTGGTTCACTTTCCCTATCCGGTCTTGGCCACTCTTTCTTATGTACCATGTTTCCTCTCCTTCAAAGACTTTGAACTTGCAACTTCTACTCTTTCTAATGTTCTTTCTATCTCTTCAGCTATTACCCCTAACCTCAGCTTCATTGTCACAGCCTTAGAGAGGTCTTCCAATACTATCCTTATTTGTTGACTTTCATATGACTCTATCCTTCTCTGTTTCATACTTCTTAATTAATTCTTACTCAACATTTGTTCATAAGACCATTTGATTAATATCTATATCATCCATGTGTTGGTGAATCCTATGAACAAAAAGACGAGGTCTACCCTTGTTCTCTATTGTACTCCTAAGGCCTAGCACTGTCTTTGGCACATAGCAGGCACTCTGTACATACTTATCAAGTAATGAATATTTTATTCCATGTGAGTTAGAATCTGAACCTTAAGGCAGCCCTTAATGTTGAGTGTTTGGATACAAGGAGGATGGTGAGTGTGTCCATCAGTAGGTATTAGTCTTCTAAATTTATATGCAAACTTTTCATAATTATGCATTTGAGGGAAGGCGCCCAGAGCATTCATCAGATTCTAAAAGGAGAAAGTGATTTTGAAAGGTTAATAAGTACTTAGGGGAGAATTTGAAATTTTATCTTTGTTTGTTTTATCACCCTTCAAGATTGAGCTACTTCCCAAACCTTTATTTCATCAGTAACATGGCATGATATTTATGAAGGCCCAGAAGGACTGTACTTAGTGATACATTAAGCAAATTCAGAAACAACAAGAGTTGCTATGAATTTGAATGAGAATTCAACTTGAGTTTGTTGCCTTGATTTTTTTCTTTAAAGAGCAGAGACCTGGTCACCAACTGATGAAGATTAAATTTTAGAAAAAGGATGATGGATATAGCCTATTGCTGAAGTTCAGTGGTCCAGGGGGAATTTGTGGCTGTTGGAAGTTAATGCTGAGTGACAGATTGATGCTTCAAGTGAATTTTTTTTCCCTCACACAAATAAGTCTCTAATTAAAGCATTTTATGTTTATATAGTTGTCACATCTCATAATTTAAAATTAACCTAATTTAAAACAGCATTTAAGAAACTCTAATTAGGCTGTTAATATTATGAATTTTCAAGTATTCATGCTCTTTCCCTGATTAAAATAAAGAAAAAAAATATTTCCCAACATCATCCCATTAGCACCTGATCCTAGAGGTGAATTAATTTAAGATGAGCAAATGATATAGACATTCTGTAGATGGGGAGAATCCTACATTCCTTAATTTCTTATTAAAATCAGGAAGCAAATTATTAATTTCTTCAAACAGTTTTTAGCGTTAGAATGAGCAATTCTTGGGAAGCTACTAACATTTGTGAATCTCTTAAACTAAACTCTTCTCATATTTTATGAAATGAGTAAAAACTATTTATAATATTGAAACAAAATTATTCTGATTTTTAAAATTCTGTTTACTGTTTCCTCCTGCTTGTTTCAATATTATGTTTAAAATGAAAATCGGAAGAGATTTGATGTCTGTGTATATGGAGAAGATGGTCATATCTCTCTTCTTGATTACAACCTCTAAAAGAAATGCAGATAGTTTGCAGTCAGTTTAATTTCCATCACTCTAACTGCAAAAGTTGTGGCAATTAAAGATGCCTGGAGCTCTCCAAGCTCAGAATGATCCCACCAATGCTTTTTCTTTAATTATTCCAAAACTCTAAATGTGAAAACACATGTCTTAGATTATCATAAGGCTGGAAAAATTAGAGCTGGCATAAAGAGCCAGTGACAAACCATGACAGACAAAGCTTAGTAGTGTCAGTTTCCTATGGGAACATATTCTTCAGGAAAGGTTTTTCACTTGGATAGTGAATGGGAAGTATTCTCATCCCCTGTCTTCTTTTCACTCAACAGTTTCATTCTGCAATATATACCCAAGAGAAACATGCTTGTGTAACTGGTAATGTGTACAAAATGGTTTATTGCAGCTCTGCTAAGTAAAACCCAGAAACAACCCAGTTATCCATCAATCAGAGACTGGTTGAATAAATGGAGAGTACTCATACAATAATACATTACATAGTAGTCAGAACAAATAATTGTTGGGTTATAGAATAACCTAAAAATATGGATGGATTGCTGAAGATCAGATGAACAAAAGATTAAAAAAAATAGATGGACCTTGATGTGCTGTTAGGTTAAAAAAGTAAGTTTCAATTACTTTTATCATGGCATGATCCTTTCTATTAATTTGAAAATAACTCAGATGGATGCATGGGAATGCTAGATGTAGAATTTAAGAGAATGGTCACGTTGGATGGGTGTAGGGGTGGCAGGAATTTGAAATAAGGAGAGATACATGGTTAGTGGCAGTTTATCTGTGAAGTCCTGGATTTCTTTTAGGTGATTTGTTCTAGGATTTGTTCTAGGATTTGTTTAGGTATTTTAGGTTTGCAGGTGTTTCTTACATTATTAAAAACAACTAAAGATGTGGACCATGAATAAACCAATGATGAGTGTGTCTTGAATGAAGAGAACCTGTTCAAGGGAAAAACTTCAAAGCGGTATCCTGATGCTGAGACTGTGGATGAGCTGGGAAAAGGATTGGAAAGATTTTGTTAAGTTGCTATTGCTTTTCTTTCATAGGAAAAAAATTCAATTAAAAAAAGAATATAAAAGTTCTCTAAATTCCAAGCTCAAGAGCAATGAGACCAGTTAAAAATATAAGGTTATTTTTTCCCGGAAGAATAATAGAGAAAGGAAACTAGAGAATGTTCACTCAATTTTTAGGGCCAGCTCAAAATTTCACTTCTTTTATGCAGACTTATCATTTTCTAATTTTTATTATTAAGGACTTACACAAAAGTAGAACTGTATATTGAACCCCTGTATATGTCTCTCTTTCAGATTTAACAATTATCATCTCTTTTCCTTTTTTTATTTTTATTTTTTATTAAATCATACACACATATATCATGAATACATTTATGCATATGTAGGGTATGATGTGTTGATTTTGTAATATAATTTGGAGGGCTTACATCAAACTAATTAATATCATCTTATGAGCATATTATAACTTTCCCATTACTCTATGTCACTCCCTGTTCTTTTAAGCAAATTGCAGACATCATTTTATTTTTACATGTAAATATTTTAGGATATATCCTTACAAGTTAAGGGCTCTCTTTAAATATAAATCATAGTATGGTCATTATGGAACTCCAAGAAATAACAATTCCTCAATAGCATTGAATAACCAGGTTTGAGGTTTGTTTGAATCAGGACCCAAATAAGTTAAGGTCTTTTAGTATTTTTGATCTATGAATTTCTTCTTTATCTCTTCTTTGTAGTTTTATTTATATTTTGTGAAGGAGGTAAGTCCTTCATCATGTAGTTTTCCAATTATGTGTCTATTGTGTTCATGTTGTATAGTGTAACAGGTTTCTTTGCCCTCTGTATTGCCTGACAATTGGTAGTTCAACCTAGAACTTGAATCAGATTCAGATTTGATTTCTTTTGGGAAGACTTGTTCTTAGGTGGTGTCATGTACCAGCTTTGGGAGGAATAAGGTCTGCTGGTTTGTAGCAAGTATTGTTGGTCATTAGTTAATTCATTGAGTGTTGTAAAATAATGATAGCCTAATTTGATCACCTCTTCTATATAGTGAGAAAATTAATTTACCTCTGAGTATTGTGTTGGTCACATCCCATTCATTTTGAAATGCAG
Organism: Arctocebus calabarensis; assembly: GCA_963573935.1. Taxonomy (NCBI): domain Eukaryota; kingdom Metazoa; phylum Chordata; class Mammalia; order Primates; family Lorisidae; genus Arctocebus; species Arctocebus calabarensis. The sequence continues at coordinate 5,007 of CAUYON010029080.1, read as the reverse complement.
TGATTTTATTATTTATTTCTAACCAAATTAAAAAGTCATTAAAATGTGAACTCCATGAAAACAGAAAGTTTTGGCCATTGTTCCTGGAGCACCTAGAACAGGGCTTGGCATTTAGTGGGAACTTAATAAATATTTGTAGAATGAATTTGAGTTAATTTCCTTTTAAATCTAGACATTAATTAGAACAGTATTTCACATTTCTAAAACAATAGATTGTTTTTTAAAATAGTCTTTTTTAACACCTTTTCTTCTATTTTTTTTTTCCAATTGGGTTGGAGAATATTGCTAAATGATCTTTTCCCACTTTGGATTAATTATGGACTAATTTTATTATTGTTACATGAGTATTTGGGCCAGCTACCCACTGGCCTTTGCTTCTTTTCACACTCCTTTGCCCCATTCTACCCCCAACTAATACTGTATTCTTCAAAATCCTTACCACTAATTGAAGTCTCCAATATATTTATTTGTATACCTAATAATTGTTTCCCTACTGAAATGTAAGCACAGTGAGTCAGGGACTTTGTCTTATATTGCATTGTATTCCCTTTGCCCAGATCCATGGTTGGGAGATGGAGCACTTGATAAATGAATATAGGGCTAGGTGTCCCTCCCACCCAGAGCGACCATCACATGGCAGCAGGGTCCCTGAGAGCTCCTACTGGGCAAGGCACAAGCGACTGACTCCCATGAGATTGGCGTGGGAGAGGATGGCATGCATTTGGGAGGTGTTGATTACCTGTTAAATTTCTTGTGGGAGAGTGGAAACTTTCCTAAGGAGTTTACTTTAAAGAGAAAGAATAAAATCTACAGTTAGCCCCCAAGCCTTTGAAAAGTGGCCTGCCTGTCATCTTTATCTGACTTTTCCTTTATGAAGCTAGACTTTTTATGTGTTGAAATGACACTTATGAGCAGAGAAATAGTTGTTAGTACATGTATCATATATATCAGAGGCATGTTGATGACAGGAAACATTCCATACCTGTCTTTGGTTACTTGGGTTAGTTTAACCTCAATTAAGGAAATGAAGCATTCACCTGATGAATTCAAGGTGCACAGATGGAGCTCACACAGCTGTCTGGGATGCCAGGTGGAGGGAGGGAATTTAGACCCAAGTGAGAGCAACGTCTTCTCAGTTAGCAAATGTGCCATCTGCTTCTCCATGACTGCTTAAAAAGAGGCACCTTAACCCTTTCAGGGAATGGCTCTCTAGAATAGACTTTAATAGGTGAATTAAAGAGTGAATGGATTTAAAGAGAGCAATTTACCCCTACCCACTGAGAAAAGCAGGAAAAGAACACGGAGCAGTGTGTGCATATGGCAAATAGCAAGGCTTACTTGACACCTGTGATGAGGCCAGTATGAGTTGTCTCGTTCATGTTCAGATGGGAGGCTGTAACAGTTAAGCCAAGGAATTGATGTGTGTGGTGCCAAACAGAATGCTAAGGAGGAAAGGAAAAGTCACCAGGTGGTTTCAGTTAACTCTGGGGATGCTTAATGAACAAATAAATAGTGGTACAATTTCCAGTTTCTCTGTTACTATGTGTTGCTGCCCAGCCATTTGGAGTGGAATTTTCCACCTGAGCCAATAGATTAGCACATGTTTATTCAGTGAATCCATTTTCTTTTATGTGTCACAGGCTATTCCATTCAGCAAACTGAATATATAAATAAAACTTTGTGCTGGGTACTATTAAGGACACAAAGACAAATAAGATGAAGTTTTTGTTTAGCCTAGTGGATGAAACAGACTCATGCATCAATAATTCTAACACCCAGTAGGGTTATGGTAAAGCCCATGGGAGGCACTTCTTTTGGCATGCTTTGAGCTTGTCTGAACCTGAGCTGAAGAGTGAGTTGCAAACACCATCCTTTTGGGATTTAACTTATTCCTGCCATCCCATGTTGAATTCTTTACCAAGCTTCTGCTTTTCTAACTCTCAAAATTCTCTGATTATGGATGAGGAAACTGGACAATGAACTTACCAGATGTCCATCTGACAGAGGTTAGGGTGAGGATTGACCTCTGTGACTGATGTCCAAGATTCTAGAATCAAGTTAGTCCCTTTTCATGTACAGCCTCAAGCCTGTTATGGACCCTGTCTATATGGGTAAAAATCAAGCACTCTGGTTCTGGTCTGCTAGCTATGTATTATTGTATCTTCTAAGGGAACTACTAAAACACATAGTTCCTTTGAATCAGAATAAATTTGGTTCTGCTATAATTCCTGTTTTGAAAATGTGGATTTATTTCAACAAGATTGATATATTAGGGAACAATTGGAGCATGATGCAAATTTCATGTTTGCTTATGTATTATTTTGTTCATGAGAAATACCCAGTGAATCTAGGAAATTACACATAGCTGAACTGAACTGTGTAGGAAGACCTCCCTCCAATATATGTACCAGCTACCCGACTGTGTGTTACAAACCATCTGCATCCATTCCTGGTCTTATAACTTCCTGTGTAATTTCAGATAACCCTCCTTGGATGCTTCACTATAACTCACAAGCTGCAAGTCTTCAGAAAAAAGAAAAGTTCAGATTTTCTTGAAGGTAAATTGCCATATTTGTCATAGTATTTATGTGTGCATAATCCCTACCATTTTCATCAAGGTCTTACTTTTTTGTGTGTATGTTACTGATGAAGTTTTGTGCCTTAACCCTGTTTCCCGATGAGCCCTGTAGTTTTGGTTGCTTGTCAGGGGTGAATTTAGGGAATGCACCTGTCATGTTACAGAAGAACCTACTGTATCTGGTAAGGGATTCTGGGAATCTCTCCAGATCATGCCACTGCTCTGGGTTAAAATGTTTAGGAACAAGTGGAGCCCACACAACTGCCCTACACACTTTCTGTCTTTTTGCTAGAAACTACAGATATAAACCTCCTGCCTGTTCTGTGCCAAGAAACACTAATTTCACCATCTGGTCATTCTGGAACTTTCTGTACACCAACTTGATATATTGATGGCTAATCTGTCCCACAGGAACACCAATTTGATCATGATTATTCTTTGGATACTACTTTCCTGCTTGCATGGATACTCAGAAGTTCATCTTCTCTTCCTTTTGTACACCAGGAGTTAAAGGCTGGAAGCTAAAAATTTGAAATTCCTAACCAGCAGGATTCCAGTTAGTTTCTGCAAATGAGGGTCACTTTGGGGAGATCTGGAAGACATTTGGGAGGGACAAGCCATTCTTCTCTAGCACCAGCTATGGGAAGGTGTGGGGTTGTCTGTAGATGGCAGATGTGAGGTTTTGTGAGTAGTTGGTGGGGTCCTCCTGGGAGTCACTTAAATACTTCAGGCAACTGACATCTTCAGTGGCAGCTTCTGGCTGCTTCTGGACATCCTTCTGAGGACCAATTATTGGGGCTACAGGCAGTTGAAATTATTAGTGGAGATACCCTTTGATTCCTAATTTCTTGAAAGCCAGCAGTTCTTCTGACCATCATGCCTGCAGCCCTCCTGCTGTTGGCATAAGCAGCCAGTTTCTTATGCTTAGTCTATTCTTAATCAAGATGCCTAGAATGACTTCTGTTTTGCTGAACAAACCCAGACTAAATCATTTTATTATCTTGTATCATGGTATAGAGATTCAGATACTTACAAAAAGAGCAAAAAAAGATCTTGGAGTCATGATCAAAATTATCATCTGTCAGCTTTGATTATGAAACCACTGTTTTCTCTTTTGCTGATGGAGGAAGAATATTTATCATACCTTACCCACTCAGGCCATGAGGGCAAATGACCTGTTCCAGCATACACTAAGAAGACTAAGTCTTTTTAGAAAAAGGGGATATTCTGAATATTACTTGTCTGAACTAGAAGAATCCACTGTACAAGTCTTTTGAATTCTAGTTGTAAATGGAGAGGAAAAGAGAAACTTATAGGTCAAAACTGCAAATTAAGAAGATGGTGCTCTGGCTCTGTGAATTTGATTAGTTTAACAGCTTAGAATCTGATGGCTTCTGCTTGACTCTACTGATTCTTACCCTTGAGTGTCATGAACATGCCACTTCCATCTCGGTTATTTCTAGAGTGTTTTGGTCAGCTATGTTGTAGTAACGAACAACTCCAAAATCTCAAGCACTTATGAAGTTTGTTTTTTACACCTGCTCTGGTCTACTGCCTGGCTGGCTGTCCTGGGTAGCATTCCTTCAAGCAGTGATATAAAGAGCTAGGCACCTTTCATGGTGTGATCCAACGCCACTCTCAGGCAGGGGGCTTTCACCTTCCCCAAGGAAAGGATGAGAGGGGCATAAGATCACAAGTGTCACTGAAACTTGTATTATTTTGATTGGAATCCAGTCATTAGATTCTGTGCTCCATTTTGCTCTCCACTTCAAAACCTGGCTATAATTTCAGTACTTTTTGCTTCCCAAAGAGTTCTTTTATTCATGTTGTTTTCTTTCTCTAGATTAACTGTACCCTCATTTTTCTTTTTTTTTTTATTGAGCACCTGTACCTTATTTTTATTTTTTTTAACAAGTGAACAGTTTATTAAGAATTAAACAAAGCTATGATGTGATACAGTATAAGCAAGACACTCAAGATAGGTATAATATTACTACTCACACAAAAACTTAAATTTCACTTCAAAAAAAAATCACAAGACAAAAGAGAAAGCAATTTCACTGTTATAAGATATTTCATGCAAAATATTAACTCTGACCCCCCAAAGCCCAACCTCCCAACAAACAAAAAACTATCTGGGAATACTACTATGCTAACATATTAAACACAGTATAATCATTCATAGGAAAACAGTAATTAAGCAATGAATTGAATTAAATAACAAAGTTCAAATTGTCATAAACTCATAGACCACAATGATTTTACAAAACAAGCAATTCCAGAAATCTTATAAACAATAAAAAAAGAAATATTTCAGTATCATTCTACTTGATCTGGATACACCTGATATTGAAATTGGAGAAAATATATTGTGATAAAGAGAAATTACAAACATGTTTCACTTATAGATGAGGATGCAATATCCTAAA
>CAUYON010029076.1:0-11368 GCA_963573935.1 Arctocebus calabarensis | reverse complement strand
ATTGCAGCCTCCTTAGTCCCTGGCTAGACAGTTGGGCCGATGTGGAGGCAGAGAGGGTAGGGGAGGATGCAAGTTGTGTGGCTTCTGGAGTTCCTGGCCCAGGCAGGCAGGCAAAGGCCTAGCGGGTTCCCAATGGAGTCCTTGGCTAGTGTGAGTGGCAGGTGGAGGCTTGGCTAGGGGGCAGATCGGAGTCCTGGTGGGGTCCATGGCCATTGCAGGTGGCAGCCAAGGCCTTTCAGGGCACAGATTGGAGCAATTTGGGGGTCCCGGCAGAGTCCCTGACCACAGCGGGCAGTGAGCGAAGCCCACCGTAGTCCCTTCCGGCTGTGAGCGGCAGGCCAAGGCCCAGCGGGGTACAGATAGGTGCTACACAGGGGTTCCAGTGGAGTCCCTGGCTGAGGCTGAAGTGGACTGAGGCCCAGAAGAGTCCCTGGCTGCTGCAAGCAGAGGGTCAAGTCCCAGCGGAGTCTCTGGCTGCAGCATGTGGTAGGCTGAGGCTTGGTGGAGTCCCTGGCCACTGCAGGGGGTGGGCCGAGGCCCGGCAGGGCACAGATCAGAGCTGTGCAGGAGTCTTGGTGGAGTCCCTAGCCACGATGGATGGCGGGCCTGTCCTGGTGGAGCAAGGATCAGAGCCTCCTGGGGGTCCCGGTGGAATCCCTGGCCCGGAGGCTATCGGGGGCTCGGCGTGGCCCCAGAGTCTCTTACCTGATGGGCCGCCTGGTCTCGAAGACAGGGAGGATGGGCGCTGCTCAAGCCCTCCTCCCTCAGTGTCAGCAGGGTTCAGGCTTCTGATTTGTCAGGTAAGTGAGGTAGGGTGTACTGGAAGTTCAGAATGGCAGAAAACCTAGTTCAATTTTTCTGCCTGAAACTTCTTTCTTGGAGTCGCAGCTTGACTCAGCAGAGGTGACCTGCAGTTAACACTTCTCTCTCTTGGCTGGGCTCCCAGTCTTTGGCTCAGTTGGGCAGTTTCTGGAGGTTGTCTTTTCTTTTGCAAAGGAGCCTCTATAGGAAGCTGCTTCTAGTCGGCCATCTTGCCCCTCCCCCATCTTACTTTTTATGTAACAATATGGCATGAGCACTGAGGAAGAGAAGCATTCCCAACCAAGGCACTCTGAAGATGAGGTTACATTTATCTATATCAATATTGATTTAATGTGATTTCTAATGAAAAGTCTTGCAAGGGTATGAGAAACAGTAATTTTTGCATGAGTTACTGCTAAGTGAGTTAGCAATAGAATAAGGATAGCTAGGTCCCATTCCTTTAAGTTTTAGGGAGATCACAGAAGATCCTCTGGTTAGGGAAAGAATCCATAGAGAATTCCATTCAATTGCAGACTAACTATCTCATTAGTGTTCTACCAATATTAAATGATTTCTACTGCTAGAAAAGTGCCATCTCCTAAAAAAAAAAAAAAAATCATTGTCTACCTTGTCAATGTAGGTTTACCTTGTCTTTCTGTCATCTGATTTCTTTCAATCTTGCTGTTCATAAGAGACTAAGCTCTGGCCCTGCTGTCTATTATTATTTGCATACCCCAATAACATAGGTTTTTGGCTAAGCTAAATAGTGTCATATTATTTAACAATAAATCACCAAATTTGTACTGTCAGATTAATGCTGCTCGTTGTGGACATTCAGTGGGCAACCTCCATGCAGTGTTGGTGATTAAGAGCCCAGATTCCCTTCATTCTGTGGTTCCACCATCCTCTACATTACTTGAAATCTCTGCTTAACATACAGCTAACCAACAAAAAGGAAACTTGGAGAAAATCTTGCAAAAAGCTTTTCTGAGCAAAGACCAGAGGTGGGATACATCACTCAGCCCCCACCCATGTCAGTGATCAGAACGTGTGGCCACACTGATGTAAGGGAAACTAGTATATGGGCTTTAATTGCCTCATAACTCATTACACAATCTATATATTGGCTTAAGAAATGCATTTATTATCTTACAATTTTCATGAGTCAGGAGACCAGGCACAGATCAGCTAGGGCCTCTATTTAGGATGGTTTAAGGATGAAATGAAGGTTTGGATTGGACTCCATTTTTACCTGGAAACTCAACTGCAAAAGGATTTGCTTCAAAGCTCACTCATATTTGTGCCAGAATTTATCTCGTTATGGGTGGATAAATGAAGCATTCCTGGTTTTTTCTTTTTCCATTTTTTTTTTTTTTTTTGGCTATAATATGAAGGCTGTTTTAGAAGCCACTCACATTTCCTAGAGAATGCCTGCAGTTCATTGTCAGAACAACTTTCTGAACATGGTTGCTTATGTCATAAAACCAGACAGACAGCTCTCTCTCTGATGCTAAGTGGGAAAAATGTAACATAATCACAGAAGTAACATCTCATCACTTGTACCATAGTCTATTGCTCAGTAACAAGTCACAGGTTTGATCTACACCATAGGGATTTCCACTGATAAGAATCAAATCCAGGGCAGTGATTCCATTAAAGGAAATAGCCATGAACCAAATTTCATGGAAATTAAGGACATCATGCAAATTCTTTCTACGAAAAAAAAGTGTTATCAGAGCAAATAACAGGGGAAGCTATTTAATAATGCTCAAAATATCTTCCACAAGGGTGAAATTTGTGCTGAAATATGAAAGAGAAGAGAGTTAAATTTAAAGAGTAGAGGAGGGGAGAGTGAAGAGTTCTAAGAGAGAAGAGTACGTTCTAGATCCCTATTGTAGGGTAAAAGCACGACACATTTATGAAATGAAAGAAAGTCCACAAGTCTGGAGGGGAGAAGCAGAGGAAGAGAAAGGACAGGGTTGGACAAGGAGATCAAGAAGATGAACTGCAGATATTTCAACGCTTTGTAGGCTGGATGGTTTGATGCTAAGAACAATAGGAGGTCATTGTACGGCTTTTAGAGAAGTGATCTAATTATATTTTATTTATAAGGTATTACCTGTGCAATTATTATATTACCTAACAGTTTCCCTCTTGAGCATTTGTTCGCAGAGAAATGGAAATTCAGTCATACAACCTTTACTTAAACTTTCATAGCAGATTGATTTGTGAGACTTCAAAACCAGGAACCACCCGCATGGCCCTCAATGGATGAATGATTAAAGAAACTGATGCATGCTGACAATGGAATACTATTCAGCAATTTAAAAAATTGTGAACTACACATACATTTTAGCACTTTGATGAATCTCAGGGAGATTATGCTGAACAATAAAACTCAGCCCTAAAAGGTTTATACACACACATACACATACATATATATATATATATAATACAACATTCTTGAAATAACAAAATTATAGAAACATAAAACATATTAGTGATTGCTGAAATTGAGGGATGGGAGGAGTGGCTAATAGGAACAAGGTGGGTAATTATAAAAAGGCAAAAAGAGGCATGACTATGGAGAAGGGACAGTTTTGCATCTTGATGGTGGTGGATACAGAAGCCTATATATGTGACAAAATTGGATAGAACAAAATGCATACACACCTGAGCATAAGTAAAACTGGGAAGATCTGAATAGAATTATTGGATTGTATAAATTTCAATATTTTGGTTCTGTGATGGTGCCATAGATTTGCAAGAAGTTACCATTGAAGTGATCTGGGTAAAGGGTCTGCAGAATCTCTCCTTATTATTTCTTTCAATTGCAGATGAACTTATAATAACCTCAAAAGTATTTTAATAAAGATTATCTGGTTATGGTGATTACAGTGGGACTAGAACAGGTACTAGGAGAAGCACTGGGGGGGATTTTTCAAACATTCAGTAAAAAAGTGATGATAGCTTAGCTCAGGGTGCAAAAAAGCTGGAAACATAAATTCAACCATGATTTAGGAGGAAAAAAAAAAAGAATGCGACTTAGTAATTTTGGAACCTGAGTGAGAGAGGGAATTATCAGGAGCTACCATAATGTGTCAAAGTATAGCATATAAAGTTTTCTCACCTTCACAATTCTGCCTTAAGTCTCTTTCAAAAACTGTCTTCTCCATCTGTCATTCTGGTGGAAAAGAATCTTCTTAAAAATTAGATTTCAGTATATACTGATCTCCTAGCCCTTCTCACTTGGGGCCTTGATTCTATATCTCTGTATATTATGTGTTTGCTCCCCAATGATGGACACTTTTTAAGACCAGGAATTATGTTTGACAAAAGTGTATAGCCCCGGTGACAGACAGTTTGAGGCCTTCAATGTCATTAAGTTTATCTTTTAATGAAGTAGTGAATGCATGTGCACCTGTAGGAGCCTGCGGCCTTTCATAACAATTATGTTTGACTATAATTAGCTCCTACAAATAAAATTATGGGAAAAATTAAGACTACTGTTCTTGCTGCTTGGTCTAAGTGGCTTTGGGTGGGCCCACTGAAGTGGTTACCTAGACCTGAAGTTAAATAAATGTTTTATAGGGGTCTTGTCACTTATCTCATTCTTTTTGCAAAACACAAATGTTCTGCCAATGTGTAGCCTTCCAGTAGGCCTAGGGGTGGAAAGTGACTGAGATGTAAATAATGCCTAGGTACTACAAGGAGATTTACTTTGAAGAGCATCCGAATTGGAAGAACTCATCTCAGTGAGGGAGAAAATCTGTTTCTAACTGACCGAAAACAAATCCTTCAGCCATTTTCTGGTACAAAACAGTATGCATTGAACAGCAGCACAATGACAGGCTCCAGGATGACTGAGGAGTCCCGTGCAGAGTTCTGATAAGACCAGAGAAGCCAAAGCCAGAGGAATCGTTGCCACGCTCGCTCGCAGAAGTGAGCAATTCCAGTTCCACTGCACGGAAATCCATTCTGAGAGAAAATACATATTGAAAATGAAATTTCTTCTTTAAGTAAAGCACATTTTTGTTACTTTAAAATGAAAGATGTTTGACAGATGCTAGAGGAATGTTACAAATGTGGCAAGTAATTAACAAAACTCCATTAAAATTGTTCAAGAAATATTAAAGGGCAATATCAAAATATATGGGATGTTACTACACAGACCAGTGGTTTTCAATCAGGTTAGGTAGCAGATTTATTTATTTTTTTTAGATAGAGTCTTTGTCATCCTAGTTAGAGTACCATGGCATCATGGTATGCACAGCAGCCTCCTACTCTTGGGCTCAAAACAATCCTATTGCCCCAGGCTCCCAAGCAGCTGGGACTACAAGCACCTGCCACAATGCCCCACTAGTTTTTCTGTTTTTAGTAGAAACAGGGTCTTGCTCTTGCTCAGGCTGAACTCCAACTCCTGAGCTTAAGTGGTTCACCCATTTCTGCCTCCCAAAGAGCTAGGATTATAGGCATGAGCCACAATGCCCAGCTCACTTACAGATTTTAAAAAAGAAACATCCTGACACAATCCTTAAATTTGAATCAGAGTATTGGGGATAATGCCTTGCCCTTTATTGTATTTCATTGATTATAATTATTATTAACTTTTAAAGAACCATGAGGATTTCTAATGTGCAGTAAGGTTTGGGAACCACTGTCATGGAACAAAAGTCAGATTACAGATTCAATAATGCTGCATTTGTTCCAGAAAAATGTTTCCCTCCATATGCCTTACTCTCTCTCATCTTTTCTAAGTAATAGGCTTACTATAGACCAAGTTTCATTAATTGTTACGCTATATTTTTGCCAAGAATTCTGGAAGTTCAAAGTGAAGAAGACTACATGTTAGGCCATAATTCTTATTTGACTCAAGACAAGGAAATTATTTTAAAAGTAATAGTCTATGGGCTAGAAGTAATATCCAATGGATACTATATCATTAGACACATAAGGAGAAAAACTAATCACTTCAAAAATATATATATATAAAATTTTGTTTATATATATATATAAACAAAATGTGTTTATATATATTGTTTCTCGGCCTTTTGGCTAAGATCAAGTGTAAAAATATGTTTACACATCCATAGTCCTAGATTCCAAGGTTAATATATCCCTCTCAATGGATAGGTGATCCAGGTTCAAAGGGGGGGTAACATAGTCACGGAAAGGACTCATCATGACTGTCTCCATTTGAAAAAATGATCTTCAACTCAGATCATTTAAGGAGGTGCTGAATGTGCTTTCTAGGTAATATAAACAGTACTTTGCCTTGACATCTCCAGACAATATTCCAAAGGGTAGGCTTCTGGGCAATGCTGTGGATAGGTTTGCCTCCAAATGAAGGAAGAGACCACATCCTTTAAAGGAACCAGCGAATGCATCAAGACTAAGGGAGTAGTGAGACGTGACCAAAGAACCAGAACACCGTCAAGATAAAAGGCAGAATTACACCTTTGAATCACCAGGTATCACAAGCATTCTGATTAGAACAAAATTCCTTGGCTGTGAAATAGTGATTCCATGAAGAATCACTGCCAAGGTTAGCCATTGCTTTCATGTTGCCTGGGAAAGCTTTGAGATGTGAGGGAATAGAGATAGCCTGAATAAATTTGGTAGCAATAAGAGGAGAGAAAGCTCAGGAATTTATTATACTTCTGACATGTCTGCATTCCTCCTTAGAAGCATGACTCATATTTAAAAGTTAATACATTCAGCATCTCTTGAATCCTAAATAAATCCTTTGGCAGGGTAAAAGTGTGGGAAATACTAAGATCATTTACAAAGATTCTGTGACCTTAAATAACTTACAATCTAGTGAAGAAGTGAGAAAGAATTGACCGAGAAGGTATCTGCATGATTCAATTCATGATACAGAGGTGACACTAGAGGTTTCCAGGTGTCAGCCCCGTGAAATGAGGAGCCATGAAATACAGTAATCTTGGGATTGCTTCCACCATTTGTTATGATGTAATATGCCCCTGAGTGATCTGAATCAAGGTTACATGGTTCAACTTTGGCAGAGGGGTCTCTCTATTAGGAACTAAAGATGGGACAGGAACATTGCTCATATTGTGTGGGCGCTCTCAACAAAATTCTGGTCACTGTAATTCAAGCAGGAATAAAGCCCCCTGTGTGAGTTAAACTTTGGAAACCAGAAGTGAGAACACAGGATCTGGTCACCTGGCTTGTCCAGGAAGTCTGCATTCTAATTAAGTTGCCCGCATCATTTGGGGAGGGGCTTCTGCCTTCATTATCCAAGGCAAGGAATATATTATCCATTCAGTTCTGGCCAAGAATGAACAATTTGCCAACTAAAGATAAAAAACCACTACAAAGGTAAATATTATTGATATATTAGAAAGATTAAGACTAGCATTTTAGTTTTGAAAAGTTAGATTTAAGACAAGGCTGGAAAAGGAAATCAATTTTGAGGGGAAACTTCTTATCTTCTAAGAGGTGCTAGCAAGTAGTAGGTGTAAAACATAAAGAAGGAGGTCATCCAGCAATGGCAAATGAGTGACTACTGATTAAATCTAAGCAGTAAAACCCAAACATTTTTTCAGTGCTAAGAAAATTCCCTTTAGAAAGATGATGGATTTGTGAAGTCTACATGATGGTAATAGCAGATTCACGGCAACTGCATAACAAGATCCCAAGATATGAACAAAGACTTGGAAAGCCACACAATGGTTAAAACTTTATCATATTAGCAAACGCTTTAAAACTTTTACCAAACCTACTGGTGGCAACAGTACAAGAGAAAAATTACCAACCTCCTAAACTAACTGCAGAAGTTTTGTGACATTTTTTGAAATGTTAATGTTCTTATCTTTGACCAGAAACTCAACACTGGAGAATATATCCTTAAAAATAATCAGTAACGCTCGGCACCTGTGGCTCAGCGGGCTAAGGCACCAGCCATGTACACCTGAGCTGGCGGGTTCGAATCCAGCCCAGGCCGACCAAACAACAATGACGGCTACAACCAAAAAATGGCTGGGCTTTGTGGCGGGCACCTGTGGTCCCGGCTACTTGGAAGGCAGAGGCAAGAGACTCGCTTGAGCCCAGGAATTGGAGGTTGCTGTGAGCTGTGTTGCCACAGCACTCTATCCAGGGTGACAGCTTGAGGTTCTGTCTCAAAAAATAATAATAATAATCAGCAAATATGCAAAGGCATTTGTAGAAATGTACCCATTCTAATGTTATAATGTATAAATTAAAATTATAAAAATTATGGTAGTTGTCAAAATTGGAAATAACTCATTGCCCATCAAAAGGAGATTAGTTACGTAAATTGTGGGCGAGCTCATGAAATCCCGGGTGACTGTTAGAGAGCATGGTGGAAGTCTCAAGCTATTATATACATGGAAAGGTATAAATTACATTGCTATAGTCAAGTGAAAATGCTGATAAGAAATAGTATAAATAATAAACACAGGAAAATCTTCAGAGCACGACAATTTAAAAGTTAAAGAATATACCATAAAAAGTTAGCAATACTTATCATGAAATTTTGCCTTGAGATATTTTATATCCTTCATTATATTTCTACATTAACTTTACTCATTTTATATTTATATTTTCTAAAAAATTATTAATAAAAAATATACTATTTCATCTTTACAAAATAAAGTGACTCTAGTCCTCTTTTGTTAACTCTTAAGTTAACAGGGTGAAATTTTTAAAATTTGTGGTTATTAGAGGTCAGAAACAAGGAAAGGTTTAGAAATCCTAGTGCCATATTGGATGGGAATCAGAAATCATGTCATGAAGTTAAGAATTTAATAGAACCCCAAAAGGCACAGGCAACAAAAACCAACATAGGAAAAGAAAACTGTATTAAATTAAAGTTTCTTCCTCACAAAGGAAACAGAGAAAAAGCTCAATCTGTGGAATGGGAGAGAATATTTGAGAGCCATAGAGCAGGTAGAGGGGTTAATATTCAAAGTATATAAGTAAATACATAACCATATACAACTTAACAATACATATTTGAGTATATATTCATACAACTGAATAGCAAGAAAACAAGTAACAAAATTAAAAATGGACAAAGAACCTGAAGACAGTTCTCAAAAAAAGACATAAATGGCCAATAGATAATGTGAAAAAATGCTCAACCTCGCTTATCAGAGACATGCATATTAAAACCACAATAAGAAATCACCTCATATCTGTCAGAATAGCTATTACATACAAGATGAGCTAAGGGTTAGCCAGTATAGAGAAAAGGAAACCCTTGCCCAGTGTTGTTGGGGATAGAAATTAGTATAGACATTATGGAAAACAGTATGGAATTCCTCTAAAAATAAAAATAGAATTACCATATGCTCCAGTAGTTCCACTCTGGTTATATAGACCAAAAAAATTAAATCAGCTTGTTGAAGAGATATCTACACTCCCATGTTCGCTGCAGCATTATTTACAATGGCCAAGATATGAAATTCACATGTCTATCAATGGAAGAATGAATAAAGAAAATGCAATAAATAGACACAATGGCATATTACTCAGCCATAAAAAAGGAGGTGTTTCTAAAAATCAGGAGGACTTCATGCTAAATGAAAAGAACCTTAAATTAGACACAGAAAGACAAGTAATACGTGATCTTATATGCAGAATCAAAGAAAGTCGAATTTACGTGAACACAGATTAGAATAATGATGAGCAGGAGTTGGGAGGATTTGGGGCAAAGGATACAAAAATTTCAGATGGACAGAAGGAATAATTTCAGTAGATCTAGTAAAAACGTAGTTACTGTTGTTAGAATAATGGATGGTGTACTTAAAACTTGTCCAGAGAGTAGGGTTTTTTAAATGTTCTCACCACACACATATAAAATAAGTATATGAGGTAATAAATATGATACTTAGCTCAATTTAGCCCTTCCAAAATCACAGCATTAACATCTCCAAGCCTTCAGAGTCAGCCTCAACTCTCCTTATTGTTCTACAAAGTCCTAAAAATTCTCCCCTGAACATTTCATATTTGTTCTCCATTTTCTACTTCCACTATCACTACTTTGATTTTTGACTCTTTTTGACTCTATATCTTGAGATTATTTTCATAACCCTTAAAAGGCCTCTAAGTCATACCAACCTAATCTTCCTCATGACACACCTATCTAATCGTGTTATTTCTTTAGTTAGAAGTCTTCATGGAATTCTCATTGCTTTTAAATTCTTCTTGACCTTTTAAATTCTTCCTACCTCCCTCTTGTAGGAGACTTCCTTATACTTTCATACATTTGTTCACCCATGAGGATTATCAGGAAGTCATTTCAGAGCCACTGGAAGTTGATTACATGTTCCCTCCACAGGAGATAATTCTAGAGGAATCAATACATGAGAAGCCTGTGGTCAATTTAAGCAGGTAAGGGATTTGAACCAATTTCAAGAAAAATCCAGATCAGTGAAACATTATGGAAGTTCATGGCAAAACAATATTACCCACAAGGAAAAGGAAGAGAAGAATAGAAATAGGACAAGTAAATCTGTGGTCACCATAGCATCAAGAAAGAAGAAATAACGTTCAGAAAAAGAGAACATTGTTTAGTAATTCAAACTTGACACAATATATGGAGAGTTGGTGCCATTGAGACACTTTTATTTGGAAACTGAGTCCTTTCAAGGAAATGAAGAAAGGACCTGCGTAACTGCAGAACCCAAGCTGGACGTGCTGGAACACTCCTGATAATTCTCCCAAGGGTCACTTCTACCAGTCTCTTTGGCCACGACTGATTGACTCAAAGGTAGACACGTGTGACTCAAGCTAGATAACCCAAATTCTCCCCTTTAACAAGAGGCAAAGGCAGTGTCAGTTGAGGGCATCTTGGCAATGCCCTAGAGAGCTGCTATTTTGAGTGTCCCCAGAATACTCTCGTTTGCTTGCCTCCTGAAGGTTTGCTTTGGACTGCCCAGAATCTATCATCAACTTTCCTTTATGACTTGAGTGCACACACAAAAAAAATCTTCAAATTATTTAGGACCAAAGAAAACTGGAGACCGATATGCTTAATATGATTTCTTTCATGTGAAAAAGAGGTGTGCTTCAAATTTACTTGTAAATCAACAAATAAATCCAGTTCTCACAAAAGAGTCACTTCCCAGCATTGGGGGGACATGCCCGCTGACCTTCATGATGATAAGCCAGGCTACTCTCCTAGTTGGCATCATGGCTTCTAGTTATAATCATGAGACTTGATCATAGCTGTCACAGAAATGCTCAGCAGAGGTGGGCAGACACCAGCGAAGAATGGGACTTCACCAAGGGCACGGTGTGTTCTTTGAGAACTTACAATACAAACACTTTCAGCCTGAGAACCTCTCGGGAAGAAATGTTTCATGTATGCCCTGCCACTTGGAGTTAATGGATATAGGTCCACAGTTTAAAAGTTTGGTTTCATGTAAACACAAAAGAGGTAGCTGGAACATATTCTTCTTAGCAAAGTATCTCAAGAATGGAAGAAAAAGTATCCAATGTACTCAGCCCTAATATGAAGCTAATTTATAGCTTTCATATGAAGGCTAAAACCCAATTATAGCACAGGAATACAGGGATA